>JAMYHX010000083.1:0-115930 GCA_025529335.1 Rhizopus sp. PT2906 | reverse complement strand
CGTGACAATAGAATTTAACGACCGCGAATTTTACTCTTGGCATCAGTGTCAATAATTTTTAGAAAAACTGTATAACAAAATAACAATATTGAACGTACTTAAGGCTTTTTTTGAATAATTTAGGGTTTTTAACTTTAAACTTGAGCTTTTAAAGTGGGAAGAAAAGAGGACTGCCTTTTGATACTGTCAGTTAGATTTTTGAATAAAATTCAATTTTCTACAAAAGAAATAATGTCACCTCCAACCCATGGAATTTGTCACGGCAAGGATAGCCGTCAAGCCTCAATGAACAGAGCCAAACAGTGATTGGGATGCCTTTTTAATCCTTCAGCAAACCATTACGGGGTCACCTTTTTATCAGCCAAGTTTAGTCTTCCAAGATGTACAAGCAGTGTTGTTTTAAGGAATAATAATATTTGTAATACTTATCTAAGTGTGAATTGTGTATTGGTTATCAATGAAAAAGGATGTAATTCTATAACACTCAAGATTGAAGAGAAAAGCTCCGTGTACCAAGGTAAAGCGCCAGCAAAATAGACTAATGTTAGGCACGCGCCCTAAGAATGTCATTGGTTACGTCACATTTTTTTTGGTTGTTTGGGACCAATGCTAGGCGCAATACACAGCGATTTACTTATACCCTCGCTACTTAAGGGAACTTTAAAATTGTAATTTCTATATATAGGCCAATACTTTAAGCCATCAAAAGCCATCTTAACTGCTGTACCTGAAAGTTAATTCACAATGATAATAATAAAGAATACTGTATTCATTTGATAACGCAATAAACATATCTTTTACCTTACGTATCAACCCTTATAAGACTATTCCCTCAAAGTATTGAGGTATCTCTTTCGCAAATGCAAGAGGTTGTTGATACCTTTCCAGAGAAATACGCCGTGAAGTGGAACGCTGGAAAGCTGTATAAACCAAAGAGCCAACATATTTAAAAAGAAAGCAGAACACAAGAGTGGACAGACTGATATTCATACTATTGAATGATGTTGAAGAGAACTACCTCCATAATATACAAAGGCTGATGCTAAATGTTGGTAGGATGGGTCCTGAAGAAAGAAGAATAAGGACAAGGCAAACAAAAGGCAATCAAATCAACATGGAGTGTATTGTCGTATTCTACGTTGAATAAGAGTCAATAAGCAGTGTATGCATATCAACTTTAATATCTTTATCTTTATTCTTCCAAATAATAGAAACGTAAAAAGTCCCATTGTACTTTCTGTCTATTCATAAATACAACAACCACTACTACAACTACAACAAACATCACACAAACTATTACCTATTGTCCTTGTTATTGTGACCAAATCTTTTTCCAGTGCTAAATTTCAAGTGAATTTACCATCAGTAGTAAGGGATATCTATTTGAAGCAAACTGTAAACTCTGGGCAAAACAATGTTTTCTCTTGACTGCTGATGCTTTATCAAACAGTTTCCATCGCGAAACACTGGATCCCATGACTATTTTAGGGTACTTTCTTACTCACCACGCTTTACACCAAATACCTCGACATCATTGGCAAAATCCGACGCTAATGTTGTTAGCTTCAACTGTAAAGGGCATTGTGCCAAAAGAAGGCAATGACATGATTTATGAATCAAATACTAGGCATATTGTGAATCAAGCTAAAAGAACTTTGGAGAAAATCATTGAAGAAAACGATAATCATGAAACCAATAGCCAAAAAAAGATAAAGAATTACGCAAAAGAGAGGCTACTTTCAATTGAATAGTTGGAGAAATATCTGGGAGACAGTGAACAAAGTGATGCTACAAACAAATATGCCATCGAAGACATAAAACTCATTGAAAGTTTAAGCGAACCTGGAAAGAATAAAAAATGGAAAGAAGTATTCGACAAAGGTCTTTTTAAATCATATAAATCATCTGATACTCTTAAAAGCTCTTACTATCATATTAAAAGACGAAAGACACAAAAAAGTAATTGTAGATCGTTCCTTTCATAATTGCCGTGTGGCTCACTCCAACCTCAGATATGGTATTCTTTTCAGTATCTTTTGAAATTCTCTTGCCTATCATCTGCCCTTGCCATCTTCTGTTGGCTAGCCGTAAGTAGTACTTTTCAAACATGTCCGCGCTTAAACTCCAATTGGCATGAATCTTGACTTTTTGAATGGAAGCACCTTGCTGGATTGATCGAGTGTGCTGTAAACTTATCAGGGCTGATACCCGTAACTATTAAGCTATTGGTGATCCATTGAGCAGCTGTCTTGTTCTTGACTGAAGAAATTTTCGAAAAATCGTTATCCTTACTAGAGATGAGAAATAGAATGTGATTGCTAGCTACTACTATGCCAGGATTGTATGCTGTAGGATCTATTCTTGGTACTTGTCTTGCGCACCATTCCACCTATTTCCTCCATTGAATATCATAGTTGTTGTGCGTACTGATCTTGTTCGAATGTGATAGAAATCCGCTTACACTACCTGACATCTTTGCCTTTTTCTACTGGTGCGCCCTGATAATCTCCAAGCGGTTAAACACCAAGTCCTGCTGATTGACATCATGATCGGTCCTTCTAAGCATTGGCGAAGCATCATTGGCCATCAGAGCTGTATCTACCAAGCCGGAGTCACCATCACCGCCATCTTTACCTTGTCTTCTCGTAGTTTTCTCAATACCTGTGGAATCAACTTCCATGGAGAGTGCAAATAGGGGCCCTTCTGAGGTCACCTCTGTTTGAAGGTGTCGATACCCTAGGCAGATGGACCGGGCATTCGGCTCCAGTAACGTGATAGGCAGGTGTTTTCCCTTGACGCAAAGGCATCCAGGTCCATTTTCTATCTCTGTTGAAGCATTTTGAAAAGCGTCTCGGCAGGGTCCATTCGTAAAGAGGTTTCTGTTCTTGAGATAATCCATTTGACATTTTGTTACATCACGATGCGCGGCTTTAAAAGGTATAAGGGACGTAGATTACATAAATTTTGTTTTTTGTATGATTATGACAATAAAAGCGTGGCCCGAAGGCCTATAACCACATCCAAGATCGGAGTAAGCCACACGGCAAATGTAGAAGGAACGATCCACAATTTTTCAATGACAGCAAAATGCGGGGGGGGTTAATTTTCACGTGATAAAGTTCTACTCCTTTATTGCTGAGCTTGATTATTCAAATCAAAAATAGCAAGATAAAATAAAGCTGTCAATTACGCCTGTCACATTGTACATTTTTATACATCAATATATCCACTTGGAGTAGATCATTTATATCCCAAACAATGCTTTTTTATAGACCATCATTAGACCTTTCTAATACAATTAGAGCTGAAATTAAGTAATGTTGCATAGTACAGCATAAAAGAACATTGAATATACTTTACTTCAAAAGAACAACAAGAGAAGTATGACCTCTATAACTTGTACTGTTACTTTTCTACTTGTAGCAACGTACATCTTATTTGTGACCTTTTTTTGGTAAGAAAAACAAAGCAATGTATCTTTCATATAACTGCTTAGCATTTCCTCACATCAAGAAAACGTACACAAACATCTATTCATTTCATTCTTTTATTCATTCTTTATTTTAAATAGAAGTTAATATTAATTATTAATATAGTAGTGTTTTATAATACAATACAATGTTTATGACAGATATCTGAATCCAGGATGAAGATCACAGAGCTCTTCACCAGCCGCTTCCTTTTCAAATTCTTCGGGCGTTAATCTATCTCTTCTAGCATTTTCTCTCATCAAGAGCCATTTAAACAAGAGACTAAAGAAGACTGCACCACACATCAGTCCCAAGGCAGCAGAATTAGCACGAGCATAAAGAGGTGCGTCGTTAGCACGATAAATCTGTCCACCGATTGCTCCACCAATGTTGCCAACGGAAATGATAAAAGCACAAGCTACACCACGTTTTGTATGACCACCGATGTTGTTTGTAAACCAAGAAAGCATAGCGGGAACATTCGCAAAGACACCAGTTGTGGCAATACAAGCTGCAATATACATGGCAACCGGGCCGTGGTTACGGAGACCAACCAAAAGAGCATAACCAAGTGCACCCACAGCAGCAGGTACAGCAAGATGAAGACCACGCTCACGTCTCTTATCAGCATCCATTGCTACCACAACAGTAACAGCACAAGCTATGCATATAAAAGTTATTTGTTGATGATCAACTCCCAGTGAAACAAACAATAAGCTTACCTATAGCATATGGAGGTGCAGACATCGCCTGCGCACGTAGGTCAGTGAAACCCATACCTTGGATGATGCTGGGCAGGAACAAACTAAGACTGTAAAGGGGCGTAGCACAACAGATATAGATGACACAATGCATATACACCTTATAATCTGTGAATACCGCGCGGAATTGCTTCCAGGAGAAGTGAGTTTCAGTGGATGGACCTGCATCTTCTTTCAAGCGATGAATAATAATCTCACGCTCTCGTTCAGTGATGACTAAAAAAAAAAAAAAAAAAAAAGTATAAGTTTCACACACCTTTGACAATTTCCCAAGGACGTACATTTTGAATTCTCTGGGAAGTCGGGAAGGAAAAAGTAGGAGATGAATGCAAGAATTAACGTGGGAAGCGCTTCGATGATAAAAATCCATTGCCAACCGTGAAGTCCTCTGATGCCGTCCATTTGCATAATGCCATAAGCTAAAACACCTCCAAATGCCTAAAGAAGAAATAGGTTAACCTCGTTTAGTTATGATCCATTGTGTGTAATTACGCCAGCCACTGTAGAACAGGCAAAAAAGATGGCCACTCTTGTTGCTTGTTCCGCACGAGTATACCACAAAGATAAATAAAAGATGACGCCTGGGAATAAACCTGCTTCAGTTATTCCCAAAAAGAAACGAGCGGCCAATAGACCGGCTGTATTCGTACAAGCAGCCATAGCAGCCATCTACGATAAAAGAGGGGATTAGCGTTCTTTCTCTAAATGACAGATATGTATAACTTACGACTGTGCCCCAACTGATCATCACAATCGGAATCCATTTACTCGGGCCAATAAACTTGAGAATCAAATTTGATGGTACTTCAAATAGGATCTACACATGTATAAATTAAGGAGACATGATTCAGGATATAATATAACTTACATAGCCAATAAAGAAGATGGATAAAGCAATGTTGAAATCACTTGAGGTAATATTCAGATCCTTAGTAATACCAGCAAGTTTAGCATTACCAATATTGACTCTATCTAGGAATGAGCAGAGATAGAGAAGACCGAGAAAGGGTATAATTCGTAGATCTAGTTTCCACAAGACAGCCTTCACTTCTTCAGGTGAAGGTGGAATGAATTCTTTTAAATCACTTCCAACTGAGTATTCTTCTTCTGGTCCTTTATATTCTATAAAATCAGCTTTCTTTGCTGAATCGTATTCCTCTTTATTTGACATGTAGATGAAAGGAAAAAACTGCAAGATGTGAAATAGACGTAGAGCTTTTTATGCATTTATGCAGTCCCTTTTGCGTCATTTAATTGGAATCACACAGTTATTGGTCCGGAGAGGAATTTTTAATTCCAGTCCTCCAGGCAAAATGACTAACTCTGTTTTTAGCCAATAGTAATTTAGCCTTATTGTTTATTGATACTTTTTATCATATATTCCATCCCTCTGGAGTACCATTGGCACTAGGTAGGTTACCCAAATAAATTCCAAGAGTAGACGACCAGTTCATCTGGTTATCCAGACATGATTTTATGACTCTGTATGCGTCCAAATTAGCAAATGGTACAGCTGTACAAGGATCTCTATATTTTGCTATTTCACCACTGATGGGACACAAGATCGGTTTATTCGGTTTTGGCTCTTTAACCAACCAAGGTGATAAATGGTGAATGAGTCCAGCTGAGTCAAGGTCAAGCTCATCTTTTTTTTCATCCTCAGTCTCTTCCACAAACGTGATCAAATTCCTTCCCATTGGTTCAAAGAACTCCTTGTCCTCGCTTGCTTCTCCATCTCCATTTTCTGTACAACGCTCAATGAACGAATGATATCGTATGAAGGGTCCAGCAAGTTCCTTGTCACCCTTAATTTTAGCATTCGCTTTACGTTCTGATTCTTTCTTTTGCCATTCCAGTAAGGATGACATATTCTTTTCTTCTGTCACTGCTGCCTCTGCTAGTAATTCTTCTTGTGTCAGTTCGACGCTTACCGTGCGATCTCTTTTGGGTTGAAGTGCCTAAGAGAATACTTTAGAATGAGATTTCTAATGCTGCGTATCTACCTTTTTCTTTTCATGCTCTTTTATCTGATCTTCCAATAATATACGGTTCAGCATAGTATTTCTTCTCGATGACTGTCGCACCGTACGATCTTCTTTATCTTGCACGGAATCCACATCTCTTTTTCTTTTCCGCTGTTCAGTTGGTTTCCGTGTAACTTTAAATGCTTTGGGTATAATGGGATTAAATGTGTTTTTGCGAGACTATGTAAATGAGTAAATATGACGATCGCATGCGTAAGTACGTACTTTCTTTTCTTCCTTTGCAATCTTTTTATCCATTTCTTGACCTTCCTCTATTTGCTCTTGTTCGCCTTCTGAAGAATCAAGATCAAAATCTGAATCAACAACATCCTCCTCTTCTTCCATCACTTTATTCTATAATCAATCACTATGATCTTGTTCTAGTTTTATAATCTTACTTTGTTCTGGAAACTCTTGATCACTTTCGTCATTCTCTTTATATTCAAACAGTTCCTCCATTTCTATTTCTTGATTAAGCAGTGCTCGCATCCTTTTTGAAATGTAAGTTTAGTGTAAAACATGATCGTCTTTTCTTTGCAAGTAGAGTTTACCTGCTGCCAGCATTTGGACGCCTTTCACGTTCTTTTGCAAATGACATGGTATAGTTTTTAATTAGAAGAAACACTCACACTCACACTCACACTCACACACTGTTTCTCAAGGTTGCTTTGAAGCAAATTTTGAGCTCAGATGGGACGACCTTTGCGTCAAAGGACTTTGGAGAAATGCACAATCGTTCATAGCGTAATCAAGAGAATCGTATATTATCTTATTTACAGCAAAAGAGCCTTTCTACAAACTAGCGGCTTATTAATTATATAGTCCAATGAATACAATTTCTGACAGCAGAGATACCCTTCTTTTAACTATTAAGGGACATCACAATCCCAAATCTTTGGGTATAAGTTCCTTGTATGAATCTTGTTTAAGAAATATGACTTATTTTGAATGAAAAAGACGCATCTAGAACAGTAGTCTCCCTCTTGTTTTGTATTGGAGCGTCTCGTGTAATTAACATGAACTTTTAGCTGGACAGGAGGAATAAAGAAAAGAAAGGATAGGCATATTCACCCTGATGATACACGGTAAATAAAGACTTGGAGGCATAGTTTTACAATTTAGCAAAACTATCGATGCTGACAGAATAGTTACTTTTGATGGATATACACCCATCAAAGCATTGTTAACGCTTTAATGATTATTGTTCCATTATGTACCAAGAAATAGGGTATTCCAGGAATCACCTCATTTCATTGATAATAAAGTTCAATGTCTCAAAATATGCATCCCTACCATTTTTTTTTCTTGATGTGAAAGAAATAATGTAAGGATCAAGGGATCAAACATCAATATGCAAGGACTACAAAAAGCAACAAACAGCAATAATTCCAGCTACACTTTAAAGAAATCATACACAGTCATTTTTATTACTCGTTTAAAGCAAGTGAAACTAGATACAAAGGGGGATGAAAATAGCTGCTAGCATCATTGTTCATATTTATGGCTACCAGCTCACAAATTATTGTTCCTCTCTTTATCAAAGATATCTATTCAATCGCATCTGTTTCCTATTGGACTTGAGTAAATAAATTTAAGCTCGGTCCTATTTGATGTTTTGATACTTCAATAGCATTTTAATCTTGTTGTCAAACTTATAAACCCGAATAGCCCCCCTTCCTGTTCTTAAACCTTTTCATTATTAACTAACACTCAACTCCTGAGTTAGTGCCCTCATGTTTGGGGTAAAAAAAAAAAAACAGAAAGAGGAGACACTTAAGGTTATCAGGTCACAACAAGAAAAGGGTAAGTGTAGTACGAACATCTTGTGCAATGGCCTAGAACAGCATTATTAAAACAAAAACCGAGGCACACTAATTGTTCTCCTTTGTGGCACGAATAAAAACAGTGCTGCAGTTTCAAGGATGGAACCAGTTTGACATTTTGCAAGTATTTACATAAATAAAAACATAAAGGAGTAAAATGTTGTCGTTTAAAGTTGAAGGAGTAAAATTAAAAAAATAAACAATAGTAACGGAAGCTGCGCATCGGAACGGTATCAATGGAACGAACAGAATTTGGGACCCACATCAGACCATGCAGTGTGTATACTCCCCCCCTCCTTTTTTTTGATCGGTGATTCTGTTGTTAAACTTGAAAAAAAAAAAAGAAAGACATTCTTTTTATATATTGCTTTACTAAAGGCTTATGGTTAACAGCTTTTTCCCTGTTATTTGCATAGTCTCTTTTTTATATACTTGTTCTGGCGGACATAGATTCAAAGATCACATGAGTCAAGATTAATTTGCTTGTCCCTTCTTGTTTGATCGGTTGGATTAAACCATTTATTAGATGTTATTTTTATGAATGACTTGAGTTATATAAAATGACACCATATAAAATCACAAGGGCAAAAACATTTTCATCTTGGGTTACGTTAAACAGATGAAAGCAAGTTTATGAAGCATGCAAGCTCAATTTCAAGATATTTCTCAAAATGACTTGACCATAACTTGTAAATTAGCAATCGTGCTTTTGTCCTCCCTTTGAATGTTTCGGTTCAGTTTTCCGATTCCGTTCGTTCAAAAAAAAAGCCGAAGGAATTCTGAAGTCGTTGGGATATATATTGAATAAAATCCATTTCATAAATGCTATTCATATTAGATGCATCTTTAATAAAGAGAGATACCATTGAAAGCAATTGAATATAATTGCGTTTTTCTGCTAACATGTCGTCATATCGATAACCGAAAATTTTTTTTTTATTTTTTCGATGGTTGCTTAGTGACCTTAACGAGGCTTGTCGCCTAGGTGACATCCAGATGAAATAATTTTTGCCAACCGGAAATATAGATTTAGAAAGTAACACAAATGATACATTTGTTCTTTCTGTTAAAAAGAAAATCAAAAGGCTACACAAGCGGGTTCCCTTGACAATTCTTTATTGTTTTCGGGTGCTGGGTCCCCCCATTCGCCTTTTCAAAGCTATTGAATTAGGTATAATGGTAATGATGATCATATGAAAGTACTAGAATAATGAGGGGGGGGGATGATTGCATCATATTCATACATTTAACATGAGGACAAGATGATGTTTGTGGCCTAAGCTTCTCATGTTTATGAAAAAATAATTGTCGGGGAACAAAACAATATTTTGGATTTCAAATCAAAAAAGGAAACCTTCATTTATTAGCCTTTCAACAGACAGCTTCGGTGCCTGAACGTGGTCTCGCTCCGTCTGAACTTGTACATTTCGATTGATATAAATATAAGCTCCCAATTTACTCGTTTTTTTCTCAATTCATCTTTTCATTTCATTTTAAATTTCTGCTTAACGCTGGTCGTTTCTTTTTCTTATCTTATACAACAAAAAGCATTAACAACAACAAAATGTCTCGCTCTGTTTCTTTCATCATCTTTGCTATCCTTGCATTCGTTGCTTTGGTTTACGCAGCCCCCATTGACAGCAAATATTCATCCGAATTAGAAAAGAGAAGCAGTGGAATGAGTGGTACTTTCAAAGGTACTGGTACTTGGTTCTTACCTGCTACTGAAGGTGGATCTCAAGGTGCTTGTGGACCTGAAGAAAACAATAACTCCATGATTGTTGCCATGAATCGTCCTCAATATGGAAGCACGAGCAAGAAGTCCAAGTGGTGTGGAAAGAAACTCAAGATCAAGGGTCCCAAAGGAACTGCTTACGCCAAGGTCAATGATGCTTGTCCTGAATGTAAGAAGGGTGATCTCGACCTTACTCCTATAGTGTTCAAGAAGGTCATTGGTGATATGAACAAAGGTGTAGGCAAGATCACTTGGTCACTAGCCTAATTCGTTCGTCTATGTATTCTTTATGTACTCTAGATGCTTCTTCTCATATATATATATATACACACACGCACACACACATACATACATATATTCCCTCTTTTTTTTTCTTAAAAAAAGTGTTCTGTATTATTATTCTTTTTAGTAAATAAAGACTTCTTAACACGTTTTATCATAAAGGAGATGGCAAAAATTTTTTTTTTCTTTATACAATACTGAAGCAATTGAAATCTATTGATTAAGATTGGTTGTGGGCTGCATCATATCCACGTTGGACAAAATACATTAGGGGTAACCTTACACGTGTGTGTGCATATTGATTTCTGTATGCTTGTGGCGGTGTATATTCTCAGACAATTACCATAATGAGCCTTTGATGTGTCCAGCAATAGAACTTGGACATAAAATAAATTGGCATTTGTATATATTCACTTTCATCAGCTATAAAGGAATACACTTCACTGACTACACACACACACACACACAATAGCTTAATTATGCAGTACCTGTTATTTACACTCCATCTTAAGTAAATAAAGTGTATGAAAAACATGACAATTGAACATCCACCTTTCAATCAATATGATTTATTGTCTATTAGGTTATTGATAACGTTAATAGACCTTCTTTTTATTATGAGAACAGATGTAATTTAGATGATCTTTATTACTATTTTGATTTCATATACAATAAGATACATTTGATTACGCCACATCAAATTATCAAATAATCGATTGTTTAAATGATTTTATACTCCTAGATCAAAAGCCTGGTCTAGTATGCCATATCGGATGAATGCGTATTCTTTTTTTTTTTTCTATAATGCTCGAATATTATAGCTTATCACAACGTTATACTATGCAGTGATGTATAATTGTAATTTCTAGTGGAAAGTGCGTGTGGATGCTTGAAAAAATCAAATCCACTAATACTACTCTCCAGCAAGAGAAATACTTGAATTTTCTGGATTGAACTATTTTTGAAACTGCTGCGTCATTGATATTTTTTTTTTTCAAACAAAAAAAAAACTGGTTGCTTGTTTGCTATTTTGGCTATATATGATAGCATCCTCTGCTTTATATTTTAATAAAACAGGCTTACTCATCTTTTCACACAGAGAGCATATTCTTTTTAGTTCTAAAAGCATATAAAGCATTACATATTTGCTTGTCTGTCAAACTTCAACACGAATTGTTTTGATGTGCTCTCAGATGTGTTTACTGAACTACTCTCCCTTTTCTGCTTAAAAACTGGAAGAAACATTCAAAGCAACTATGTATGCATGCACCTTAAACATTGGACTTCATTTTTTGTACAGACATTTCATATTAATTCTTTATGGAGACAGCCACTTTTCATAAAGAAAGAATGACGAAATCACAAGGCCCAGTTCGGGGAAAATATAGTAATACAAATTCGGCGACACATGTTTAAAGATCTTCCACTAGGCAACGATTGTTGTTTATATATTTTGAACGACCTAGTTTCCCCAAACAGGTTGGAGTATATGTGGTTGTATGAAAGATGCAGGTTAATTTGATCGTTTTGGGATCACCTTTTGTTGATTGATGCAAAGTCAGCATTAAAGTGAACACTTGTGCATTCGACAAAGTTGATCTTACTCTGAGCTGCTCAACAAAGACTGTAAAAGGTACGCTGCCAATGAGGTTTATCGACCACGTCATCTGCTTCAATTGTATCAAGGGCGCGCTGTTCTCTAAAAAGATTACTGTCCTCTTCTGTGCTACAGCCTCTTCTGGACATGCGTCTTTAGCGGGGTTTAGAATCTTGGCTTTTAGAAAAAAGTGCAAAGTCATTCTATGGTCAGCTGATACAGAAGAATGTATTCAATTCTAAAAACATTAATCGTATTCTCTTAAGCTTAACTCAATTGAGCTGCTATGTCAAGAGTAAAGCAAAGCGAAATAAGTTTCTGAAAAAAAGAAGGGGTAATGGCTAGAATGAATGAGACATGCGATAATGTTGAATGACTTCAATCAGTTTTAGTAATCGTAGATGAGGATTTCATTGGGGGAAACTTTTTGATCTTTTGTTCATGCACAGGAATGTACCAATATTATTAGAAATAAAGCAGAAAACCAATGATTATCAGAGATAAAATCAAAGGAAAAATGGTTTACTTGACTATCAGAAAGATGTTACTGCTACCATAGTCTTGGATAGAATGTATTCTCGAGTACAAACAGATAAAAACATCACAAGCGGAAAATGAAACTCGGCTGTAGACCAGATCTGCTCTCTCTTTCTTTTTATGTTTCAGGAACATGTAATTTATTCAAGAGGAATAACTTTAATGAAGGGGGAGTAAGACATTCTTGCATAAGAAATAGTAAAGAGAAGGAGACTCTTGAACATATACGAATATACATGCGTGCATAAACAATCTTAACAGGTCGTTTAGCTGTTTCAAGATAACGATGCTCATGTGAATAAGATAAGCTTTGAATTTGCTTGGACCAAATTATTTCTACATAATTAATAAAGAGGTATTCAACTATATTGACGTTGATCTCTGCTTAAACTACGCGTGTGTGGTGTGTGTGTGTGTGTGTGTTACTGTCAACATCATGTAGAACAAACCATGTTTAACAAAAATGGTGCGGGGAAGACGTGAAGTACGACAATTCATTGTCATAAAACGTCAAAATCAAAAGAAGGAAATAAGCACTACATGAAAAAGAAAGGAATGATATGCTATATTTATATGTGTGTGTATAAATATTCATGTTGTTTCTCTGCAGGGACGTTGAGTCCATATAAGACGTGGCGTAAATTACTAGGTTACCGAGCTTTTTTATTTTTTGTCATGAACAAAATCTTGTGTAATGCATAATTCAGTCCTTTTTATACTATCTGACCGAGCTTCATTTCAATCTTAAGGACTATCTTTAACTTTTTGTTTGTTCTTCAATAGAAATAGATGGGAACAATTGAGTCTGTAGTATTTGGACCATTGTATGTGTTCTTCATTACCCAGTAGCACTTTCACACGAGAACTTTGGGAAATTAAGGTAACTATAAATATCCTTTTTTCTTTAGATCAACATTATCTTTTTTTTCTCTCTCTCTTTTTTTTTTCTCTTTCATTTCATTCATGATGACGAGTATAATGTTGGACAATCAAATTGAAAATTCAGAAATGATAAAAAATGCACGTCAAAAGGCACCTAACTCATTCTTACTGTTTTGTGCAAAAAGAAGGCATGAATCAAAAATAAGAGGACAGTATATAACTAGTAATCAATTATCAGAAGAATGGAAATTGATGTCAAAGGCAAGTCCTCTATCAGGGGAGCCGTTCACTTGACCGTTATATTCATATCTCTTGACGAATAGGAGCAAAAAGCAGAGTTTAAGAATCAATCGCAATGTATACAGTTTACGTTAGATATAGATAGTAGAATCAATAGTAATAAAAAACTAAACATATCCAACATATTATCACCTTCTTCAATGGTCATTCCGAACGAAGAAGAACATCATCCATCCACCAAACATCATCATTCATTATATAATCATTATCTTCCAAGCATGTATCAACAACAAGAAGAGAGAGAAAAGAAGGACGTCCGATACAAGATTATTCCTAATTTAACATTTTCTGCTGCAGCTGAGGCAGCTGCTCTAGATTCACTCACGTTCAACACAAATGATATCAAACCCAGCCTGAGCACACAAAGAAAATACGGTACTGCTCCCGAAAAAGTCAAACGTCCGCCCAATGCGTATCTCTTGTTTAATAGAGACATGCGACGCAAGTTGAAGGGTTATAACCAGGGTTTGTCTTCGGGCGAGATTAGTAAAAACATCAGTCAAAGATGGAAGCAGTTGTCACAGGCAAGCTGATGACCATTTTATCCCGAATTCATTCACTTACAACCCTTCTTGTATGCTTAGGCTGAAAGAGACATCTACTTTAAAGAAGAGTCTCGGTTGAAGCAACAGCACAGTAATGAGCATTCCAACTTTATATATTGTAGAAGATCTAAGGCTGAACTAAAACAAGCCGGCCAATTAAAAAAACTCCAAAAATGCAACAAGACTCAACAACAACAACAACAACAAGATTGTCAACGAAAGAAAAGTTACTACAAGAAAAAATCCTCATTAAGTGAGGGTGGAATTCCAGATCCAAGAGGGAGGAAAAAGAGGGAGCCCAACGACTGTCTACCGAAACACCCAATGTCGGCATATCTGCATTTTGCAAAAAAGATGCGGCCGATCATAAAAATGAAGTATCCAGACGCAAAGCTAGTTGACATTAGCAAACAGATAGGTTTAAAGTGGAGATCGATGTCTCCAGCTGAGTTACAGCCATGGATTGAAATAGCAAATCAAGATAAAGCAAGGTATGCTCGAGAAATGAAGGCTCGATTAGATAATCAATCAAGTGTCATGACAATCACATCATCCACTGAAGAACTGGATAGTGAAACTATAGCTACCGTCGCCCAAATGGTAAATCCAGATCATGCTATTCATAGTTAATATGTGGTTTCATAATAATTATCGCAATATTTATTTGTACATTTTTTTTGCTATTTTATACATAAAGGGAGTAAGCATAAAAAGAAAAGGAGTGAGAGGAAAAGGGGGTATATGGGTGTTGCCTTTAGATATTAAGGCTTAAAGATCTTTTGTCTCTTCTCTACAACAGAGCGACAAAGGGCGCACTCAGTCAGTCTTGATGAACACATTTCACAGTAGGCTATCAATAATGTCAGTTTTATGAAAAAGAATAATATGTTATATTTCTTTACCAAAATGAAAACAAGGCAAAAGAACGTATTCCACGGGTCGATTGAAACATACACGACACTTTTCTGTTTCGTCATTATGCTCTTCACCTCTGGTCAAGTCGTGTATTTTTGCCAATAACTGTTCTTTCTCTGCAAGCATCTGGACAACATCAAGTTCAATACTAGACAATCTGCTCTGTGTGCGTCTTCTCAATCCTTGCTCTTCTTGAAACATGTGTCTATGACGATGTACATCCAATTGCATATCCTCAAGAGCACGTTTGAACAGCTTCACCATGGATTCAACACTTTCCATTTTCTCATTCATTTGAGATAGCTGCGTCTTCATTTGGGAAATATGTAATTCCTGCTCCTGAACTTTCTTCTCGAGAGGACAGGTATTTCCATGAGAACCAGATGCCACTGACTTTGGACTTGTAGACTTTTTAACCATGACAGAGGTTGGAACAAGGCTTGAGTATCGAGGAGAAGCGCTTCCTGAAGTTGAATTTGACGAACTAGGCTCAGGATTGACGGATGTATCAGCGATCTTTAGCGCCTGGAAATTATTCATGTAACTTGGTTGAGGATTGAGAGTCAAAGCACACAACAGGTCCTGCTGATGATCCTTTGAGATATGCTTCGGATTATTATTGTTGCTACTATTATTCGCTGCTAATGGTGATGGCTTGGTATCTGTATATTCCTCTGCGTCGACAATACGGTGTATCTTGTGCTTGGGACGAGGGAAGGCAACTTCTTTTGCTCGAAGAATCCAACTACACTTGGGCTTGACGCCTTCGATATCACAGTTGGCACAGGTAAATTCAAAGAGTCTAGACTGATCCGATGGTGGTTTCGTAGGTGACTCTCGTAACACGACCGTGCGGTTACAAAAGCAGACAGGTAAGGAAGGTGGGCATTTAGGATATTGGTTAGTCAAATAGAATGTAACGCAAAAGGTGAAATTGTAAAGTGGGCAAGTTGTCAGTTCTGGGTGATCAGCCGTGATTAGTCCACCTTCACTAAGTTTCTTTCGTAATTTATTCCAAGAGAGTTCATGAACGTGAAATCCGCAGACATATTTAATCTTTATATGGTTGTTATCAGCTGCCAGTTGATAATTGCCACATTCTAGGATTGGACCATATTCTAGAGTGAAGCTACGATAAGCAGGCTTATTACAAAAGCATAAGGGTAGTGAAGGTAATATTTTGTCTAATATTTCCTTTGCTGGTTTATGTGCGTGTTTGATGTGTAGAGATCGCTGATTAGATTCTCTCTCATAAGCACTGTCTGTCTGTTCTTCAGCCCAATGTTGCCACTGAGATGCCTTTGATTCTGTTGACTTGGTTGGGGATCTTCTTTTATTTGTTGAATAATGATTAAATGTTGTCATAAAGATTGTTATTTAAAAAAAAAAAAAAAAGAGAAAAAAGAAAGGGTTTTTTATTGTTTTAAGATAAACAGCTCCTCCGCGTGCGAATTTATTATATTATTTTCTGACGGTTCTTGGCGAATCTCTTTGAGTGTAATAAGATTCGATTTCAAACTGCAATTCTTTAATACGTTCACTTTGAATCTCTAGTTCTTTATGAAGTCTATCTCTTTCAGCCAAAAGCTATTTTGAAATGTTAGATCATGTGGAGGTTAGGTTATCTTTTACCTGTTGTTCCCATTGACGGAATCTAGCTTCTTCTGCCTTTACTTTCTCAGTAAAGTTCTTTCGTAACTTTTCTTCTTCTTCTGCAAACTTTGCATTTTCATCTTTTTCAGCTCTAATACATTTGATGAATACATCATGGCCAGAGACTTTAAATATATCTCTTACCTTGGATCACCAAATTTTCTAGTCTCCATTTGAATTTGACGATAATTTTCATAATGAATTTCTTCTGTCGTAGTGATCAAATCGAGCATATGCGTACGGATCAACAAGCTTCTTAGCTTCTTAAAATCGCAATGATCATCGTTCTCAACTTCAGCTACTCCCCAAGAATATTCTCTTCCTTTCACCTTCCGACCATCTGGAGTGACTACATCCAAAGTAGAACCAATAATAGAAAAGGGCATAGCAGCCATGATGTTCATATTACGCTTTGTAGTAGCTTCATCATCACTTTCAATAGGAGATGAGTAGCACTGAATATTTTGAGCTGCAATAACATTCAAAATCTATAAATAAGGGAGGAGAATGTTAGGATACAAAAAAGGGTGAAAGAGGGGGAGGGGAGAGAGCAATTACATTTTGTTTAAATTTAGCCAAATCTGAAGGTGTGAGAGTATCTGCTTTAGCAATGACTGGAATCAAGTTAACACGAGAGCCTAATCGTTTCATCACCTCAACATCCAGTGGGGATAGACTATGGAAGGTTAGACCAATGATAAACCATAATATACACTTACGTATTGCCAGCAGGCTTAATAAAGTAAAGACAAACATGAACACGCATATCGATAACACCCTTACGACAAGGTTGTTGCTCCTGTCTCATGTAGTTTTCATGCTGGTCATCAATAAAATCAACAATAGGAATCCAACCATGTTTATTATTGACATAGTCTCCAAAACCAGGTGTATCAATAATAGTCAACTTGACCTTGAACATCTTTTCTTCCAGTTCTATATATATATATTTGTTAGCCTTTTTATAATCCAATGTAGGCCCAATATTACCTGCTCTGGTGATTTGAATCTGAACAGTCTTTGAAGGAGGTTTGACGTGTCGCCTGTTCAAATTCTTGGGTTCCTTAATCGTCGTCGTAAACAACGTGTTCACAAAGGTCGTCTTGCCCAAACCACTCTCTCCTACAAATCAAACATGAATAAAAGGATACCTTATAGAGAAAAACAAACATACCGCAGACCATCAAGGTAAAATTGGCACCATTCTTTGCTACAATTTTATGTCTTTGATTAGGCAAGTTAGCAATACCTGTTCCAGGTGCAGTAATTGGTTCAGAAGATTGAAGCGGTACGACTGGTTCCATGGGGGAATAAATGGCCATTTTAAAAAGTAGGAAAAAAAGGAAAAGAGAAACAACATGAAAGGAAAGAGAATGTTAAAAAGATGCCATAAAAAAGGGGGTCCAAGGGAGACAAAAAGAGAGAGATAGTTTGAAACCCTTTCCATCTTTTGTCTCTCTTTTTCTTTCTTTTTGTGCCCCTGAACGTTCTTATAACTCATTTTCAAGGAGAAAAAAAAATAAAGAAAAGGTATTTAAAAAAGCAAAGAGAAATATTTTTATATGATATATGTGTTATATGTGTACTTGTGTGTGTGTGTGTTTGTGTGTGTAAATACTCTAATTATAAAATACATTATTGTTGCTGCTGTTGCTGGTTAATAATTGCATAGTAATTTTCTGAATTTCTTTTCAGGATTTCATGAACTGGACCCAATAAACGTGTGAATGCCTTTTTGTTTAATGTAGCACACTTTAATCTTCCCTTAGCGATGACTGTAGCAGCTCTTGGACTATCATTTAATAATGCAAGCTCTATAGATGTCTTAGTAAATCACAAATGACAAATACGTTTACTATTACCTCCAAAGTATGATCCTCTTCCTAGTTGATTCACTTCTTGTTGTTCACCATTTTTATCTGTCTTGTAAAATACAGCAGTGCCTGATTCGATAAGATAGAACTGATCTCCTATATCTCCCTGCTTCATCACTTGTTCCTTATCCTGGAAATAAACAGACTCAAGAGCATCTGCAATCTTATGTCGTTCATAAGATTCAAGTGATTTGAGTAAAGGCACCTCTGCCAAGAATGATTCATACATTTTTCGTTTAAGTGATGTATTCTCCATCAAAATAGTTCTAAAGGTAACGCGATCAAGTGCCCATACTTTAGCATCTGACGTTGCAACAATGGTTGCCGCACGAGGAGCATTGTACATCAAGGCTAGTTCACCAAAGCTACCACCTGTCTCATAAGAGGTGACCTTGTCCGTCTTTCCATCCTTTGTGATGAAACAGTCAAAAGTACCAGAATCAACAATATAGAAATAGTCGCCTACTGCACCTTGCTCAATAATTGTCTTTCCTTCTTCAATCGTCATTTCCATCATGGCGTTTACTACATCCTGATGATGCTCTTCGTCCAGATTCTTGAATAAAAAGTTATTGCCTACACTATTCCTGATACGTTCCATCTGGGCTTCGGTCTTGGGAATGATCTTTTTGACAAACTTGTTACCAGCGGGTGCCATAGACTCTGCACTTACTGATGTACGTCGGCCACGGTTATAGTTGGGTTGCATTGATAAGGGTTCAATAGAAAAGTTATCGTCCAACTCTCCATCAATACTTGTGGTTGTCGTTGTCACTGTAAAGCTAGAATAAGCTCTGTCCCTTGTGGGATAATCATCTGTATCAGCTAAAGGGTGTCTTTCGGTTTCTATGGCGCATGTAAGTATCATAAAGCTTTTGTCTAAATGTAACTTACCTAAGAAAGGATTGTGTTGCTGACGAAAATACATCGATCGCTGTTCCTCCAATTTTTTATTAAAAAAGTTGGAACAGTATTGAAGTACGTCTTCAGGCTGATCCTTACAGTAGGCTTCATGCAGCTCCGTTAATAACTGAGTGTATTCATCGGCGTAGGAAGAAAACTGAAATGACTCCATATTTTATTTTTTTTTAAAAAAAAGAGAGAAAAAAAGAAGAAAAAGGATAACATGAAGAAAGGATAATAAAATTAACCCTCTTTTTTTAGGTTTGTATTACATCAATTCTCGTGCTCATTCGAATTTCCCAGTAAATCAGTCGTTGGTTGAAATTTACTTGTCGGGACGGTTTACAGGGAAGACCATCTGGAATATGATGTCTTTTGACTAGTTGAAGTGTAACATGATGTTTTTCAAAGGTTAAGGAATATGTGTCTAGGAGAAACGGTCTTTTCTTGAGACATCGCAGCGTAGGACTAATGATTGAATGCAAAAATTTCGCTCTTTGGTGGAAATCCTGGTTCATTTGCAATGCCAAATAAAAGTAGTGACCAAGAACTGTATTAACGAGAAAAAGTGGAGGAATAGATACGATAAGGAGGGGATGATCTCTAAGAATTATCAACGAGTAAAAAGAGAACATTCTTGATTTGGCTTGGTGATTCGATGATAGTTACATCCTTCATTTATCTCTACTGCCAGTCAATAAAAATAGAAAGCAAGGCGTATATGAGCAAAGGGACAGTTGCAAGACACTTGTTAGTTTTCCAAAGACCACATGTGGATAAGACGGATTAGTACCTGTACATGAAGGACTATTATCTAGCCATGGTCAATGTTCCTTTTCCTATCTCTGACAATAGAACAAAGTACATCACGTTTTAAGTCTATTTGCCTTTTCTATTCTTCTGACTTTAATCCAGTTAAGCAATTCTCTAGAAAAGGAAATAATGATGACACAGATCAGTGAGGCTTTTAATAGCATTGGCCAAGGGGTAGTGCCTGTAGCACTTTCCTTTTTTTTTTAAACACTATGTCCAAAAATAACAAAAAGTTGACTTGTAAGAAGTATTTGAAAGAATATTATATAAATCGTTTCGACTAGTTGAATTTTATGACACAGATCAGTGGCAGTAAACAAGAAGCAGAAAATGCCTTGAGGGGAGCTACATATACGCTCAGCAAAAGACCAATGAACTATTAAAAATGATACAAGCTAATGAATACGAGGTAATTGCGATGAATCTATTTTAGATACAAGTTATAAATATTCAATTTAATTATTGAAATGTTCCGCTGCTGAAGCATTTTGGGCAAGAATTGACGCAAACAATACGCAAATGACAAGTTTTTACCCACTTAAAACTAACATTGACCGTGAAGTGATAAGAACTAATGAAGGTAATACTTGTTTCGAAAGAATATTGGGACATTGTTTTTGTGACTGTAATTTTAATAGAGAAGCAAATAAAATTGGACAACGAAGAGCAAAAATCAATAAAAAACGAAGCAGGAAGAAAAGGATAATGGTGAAAAAAGGAAGTATATCCTTGATATAAGCGAAATATTAAGTGTCAGAAATTGAATCTAAATGCAGCACCTGAAGAGCGTCTGTAAGTAATCATACTAAAATAATAGCGGACAAAAACTAATTTTTTTTTGTTACAATTTCAGTTTGGTGTCAAGTATCAAGCTAGTCGAAGAGACTGTGCCTCTACCAAAACACGCACTCCATGAAAGCATGTATTCAATAATTAAAGAATGGCAGGCTGTTAGTTATTTTTCATATCTTTATACTCCTTTTTGACTCAATGCACTAGATTTATAAATCAGAAATTGATTACTTGTTAAGCATGTTTCTTGGTTGCTTCAGTATATTTTCTATGTGGCCAACATTAAATGTACCAGAAAATGAGACAAACCATGAAAGAACTTTCTTTGTCGATTACATTATGTCCATCTTTCAATGCTTCCATGACCAAGTCAAATATTTACAATTTCAATGATAAGATGTTTTTTATATAAAAAATGTACTGATTGACAAATTATAATGATTAAAACTAATCTAATCTATATCGTTGGTCCATAATGCATTATAGGTGTAAAGTATACATTCAAAATAGAAGTACTCGATTAGCTGAAATGCAAACATGGACAAAGGCAGATGCGCAGACGGAATTGAGTGTACTGTATTCATTTGATAACACAATAAACATATCTTTTACCTTACGTATCAACCCTTATAAGACTATTCCCTCAAAGTATTGAGGTATCTCTTTCGCAAATGCAAGAGGTTGTTGATACCTTTCCAGAGAAATACGCCGTGAAGTGGAACGCTGGAAAGCTGTATAAACCAAAGAGCCAACATATTTAAAAAGAAAGCAGAACACAAGAGTGGACAGACTGATATTCATACTATTGAATGATGTTGAAGAGAACTACCTCCATAATATACAAAGGCTGATGCTAAATGTTGGTAGGATGGGTCCTGAAGAAAGAAGAATAAGGACGAGGCAAACAAAAGGCGATCAAATCAACATGGAGTGTATTCCTGATATGATTACAGAAAGCGGCACGCCTGGAGTTTACCTAGTCCAGTTATTCAGCAATATAGAGCTTCAACATGAAGTCACTGTAATAGAAAGCAAAACGAAGATCTGCGCCTGTAACGATTTCAGGTACGATAACATTGCTTGTAAGCATATGTATCTGCTCAGTCTTTTGCATGCTGGAATAGCTCCTTTCAAATGTAAATTGCAATGTGTATATATTTGTAAATAACTTATACTAAAACCTACTTTCATTTATAAGAAAATATTGTATCATTTGAGCAACCGAGTTTACTTGCTCAAGTTGATGCTATTAACATTGCGGCTTAAAACAGAATTTTTGTTACAAAACATTCTTCAATGTCTCAAGATAATCTAACAGCTGAGATGGCCAATCTTCTTGCTGCCTATCGCTCTTATAGAGAAAATCCGTACCGCTTAATAGATTAGCAAATAACAAATATAAGATTGGATACAGAGTTGATGCTATCTGCAACAGACCAAAATTTCTCAACCCAAGATGCGACTTATTTTCAATTTAAATAGTGTAAGTCGACATAAAGATATAGCATGTAAAAGAGTTATGCATTAGCTTATTAATGAACCTTTCGTTGTATGTACTGTTTTGCTGTTCCTTTGCGTTCCTCAGAAAACCCAGCAAAGTTCTATACAGATATAACCTTACGTTTCTTGTTAGGTGTATAGAAATATCTATATAATATAATAAAATTATATAATAAAATGAAGCCATTGTTTATATATACTTTGAATTATTGTGTCTGTGTAGTTGCCGGCAAGCGCTATGTGCATACTATCTAAAACAGGAATCTCGTAAAGGTACTCTGTCGTAAAGTGGTCAGTAGGTTATGCTAAATCTATCTTTTAGCACTAACCTGTTGTTAGAGGGCACTTTATGGTCGCATTGAATTTTTCGTAGCATTCATCAATGACGTTAATGAGTTTCTGGGCATATCAAGTAAGTAAATGTAGACAACATACAAGTGAAACTTACAATTCAGGCCATTAGGATCTTGCGCAACTTTTCTATAGCAATGTGTACAGAATTTTTGTGTTGTTACAGGTGGAAACTGGTCTTTTTTACAGCCTTTTTTTCAATCCAGTTACTTATAATAAGTAACCCTAAATTCATTGCATCTGCACGTAATAACGAGAATTCTTCTGCCAACTTTCTCAGAATTTGCTAATAGTGTAAAAGAAAAACGTAGATGTGATTAATAGATCTAAGTTCCTTTGCATTCAAAATTACGTACTCGGTACTCTTTATAGTCTTGGTTCAAAAAGGAGGAAACTTTACACTTTCGCGTAAAGTGGCTATAATCAGGCTGTGATGAAATGCCTTTCAGTGAAGATTTGCATTGCGTTTTTGTCTTTTAGACTTGGATGTGGAAGAGGATGGTGTTGATCCCTTGGCTATATTGGAATTGAGCTTCAAAAGGAAGTGATTCAATGTAGTGGATAACTTACATGGCATTTGGTTAAATAAAAGAAGAGAAAAGCAAATTCAATATCTTTAACAACAGTATTTGTGCTATTGCTGTTAGATGTAAAGTCTAAATTACTGATATGCAAAAGTAGTGACAGTAATTGCATTTTGACGACAAATCAAAGGGTTTTCCTTTGCTATACCAGAAACAGCGATAATCTTACGGTACCTTTTTTATATTAACTCATGACAGTGATATTGTAGACTTTGTCCTCTCTTTCACTTCTTTTTACTGCTATTCAAGTAACTTTGGGCACCTTATTGTTGTCTTTAATGGAGAATTAAAAACGATGAAACGAAAAGTTTGATAAAACGAACTTTAAGCATGAACGAATCATCATCGTCGATATCAGTAAATATTGTAGTTTGCTTTTAGTACCATTATCCATATTTGGACAAACTATTCACAAAGAGGAGCAAAAGTCTGGTTCGCTTAGTATTGGTTGATTATGTTCATACCGATTTTATGCACAATACCGCAAAGATGGCTGCTAACATCGGACGTATGAGATCAGAGACTAGAGAAGCAAGAAAGGGAATGATTGCAGCAGAAGAGATCAATGAGCTGTCATTAGAAGATATAGTGCACAAAGTGCATATTGATGAAGAAGTGTGCTATATTGTCAAGTCTTTCACGACGCAAGCTGTAAACGATATATCAACTGAACAACGAATGATGACTGCATGCAATTGTATAGACTTTCAATGAAATAGGCGTACCTGTAAGCATATGTATCTGGTTTATCGCTTCGATATCGCATTTTCTTCCACATCGTTCATGTCAATCGTAATCTTTTCAGGACAGAGACTGGCAGAATGTTTTAAATGGTAGAGCTAGTGACTTACAGGCAAGAAAAGATCTATCAGTAGTGAAGAGAAATGCAACAGAACAGCCAGTTCCAGTTTCTAAATGCCTGATCACCAAAGTATACAACCAGCTGTCTTTAAATGCAGTCGTATTATGCATTGTATCCAAAGAAAAACCCTTTGCTTTGGCTAAAAGGGATGCTTGCCAAGTTGAGCAGAATCCAAAGGTGAATAAACTGTCGTAGTCATTGTCGGTGAATACGTTGTAATTCTTTGTTTCCAAGTGGTTCAACCAGAGTTTGACAGAGGCATTCTGATTGTCATGCTTTTTGTAGGCTCTTTCAAACACCCTTCTGAAGATGTTGTACATATCTTCACTATGAATAAAATTACCCCTGTGAGGAATGCTTGTTGAAACTTCATTTTGTAAGCAAAATGCTCTATGCATCGCAAAACGTACAATTCTTGTATTGTATCCTTCTTGCAGCCGCTGAAGGATGGCTTCTTTGACATCTGCAGACAGAGAAAGGTACTGAAGATCCTCTGCAGAACCGAGTACATGACAATGGTTACCACCCACCGTGATAACCACTTTCTCAGGGTTGCTGAAATAGCAAGTTGCTATCAAATGAGCCTTGCATCCGATCTTCTTACTTTTTTTTTTGCAAGGTTCTTTGAACGGCTATAGCGTGTTGCTTGCTTCCAGCACGATGGCATCCATATAGACTTCCCCAAAGATAATCTGCACGGGGTCTACCTCTAGCTCCATCCAAACATTGATCCGTGATATCATTTATAGCTGTCTTCCTCATGATCCACTTTACACTATGCTTAACAACGTGGCTCTCAATAACTTTCTTGTACTGTGAGATATCCGTAACTTGAAGCTCAGGTACGGGACTGTAAGCAGCAATGTTAATTTCAGTTGAAGAGTTCATTTTTAAAAAGATAGAAATAGAGAGAATAGTAGAGCTATAAAATAAGAAGAAATGTTGTGTTTATTGTATTAATATTTGTTTTAAAGGAACAACATGTCAGTGACTAACAACATTCTAACTTTTAAAAAAAGGAACACAAAGTATAAAAGAGAAGCTGTCACAAAAGCAGTATTTTTCGTTGGGTATTTACGTGGATGAATCTCAGATATTTATGTCATCAACTCGAAGGTGACTTCAGCTGCGGAGAATCAAGCTAACGAAGAAAAAAATTGCAAATGAGGTGATGATTTTGCCAGGCTCCTACCCATATTGCGGGCACAATTTTTTATCTGCTTATTTTTTTCCCTTCTTTCACTTACTTGCTGAATTAACATGTCTGAACTTGCTGATAAACAGTTGTCTACTGGTATGATAACCTCAACTATGAGAAATGAAGATGACTAACTCTTTTTTTCTCTCTGTTCATAGCTCCTTTCGACGCTCGGTAAAAAAAAACTCTTACATTTGTTTATATTCACATTTACTAATCATTCGCGCAACAGTTTCCCCAACACTAACCAAACAAAAAAGTACGTGTTTTTCAAAGTTTTGGAAGCAATATACTGATTTTTATATGATAGCTGCTGGCAAAACTACGTTGATTACTTCAAGTGCGTCAACGCTCGTGGTGAAGACTTTGAACCTTGCAAGCAATTCTACAAGGCCTATCACGCTTTATGTCCTAATGAATGGGTAATGTGTATATTTTGTATTATTTAAATGATATTAATATATTATATAGATCTCCAAGTGGGATTCTCAAAGAGAAGAAGGCACTAACCCCTCCAACTTCACCGTTTAAAAAAGATGACATTCTATAAAGCGTTTTTTTTTATTAAAAATTACTTGGCCATTTTTTTTCAAGTAGGTAATAGTAAACGACGCCTTTGCCACCATATAGTATTTCCACGAATGATGGTACTTTTTGGTAAGAATTTTGATTGGAGATGGTAATTATTAGGAGTAGTATCATTAGGTATAATAGAGTCATCAGTCATTGTTTCATCTTGATCCTGTAAATCATGTTTGCTTGCACTCGTATCGACTAGCTGTTCGATATAATTACTTTGAATGATATCTCTTTTCACTCCACCTAGGCATAGTCTTTGTAACCCTGATTCGATCTTTGCACGATGCTGATTTATATTTTCGATTTCTATATTTACACGTTGAACAACTGATTTGAAAAAGTTGGATCCTAGGCATTTTGAATCACTTAGACTGATTGTTTGTAGTGTTGAACAATGAGTAATGATGGCTGTGAGGGTATCTTCAGAAATTTTTTCTGTGTGGTTGTTAAATATACAAATATGTCGAATACGTTTACATCTTGAAGCAATATATTGCATTGATTTATCTGTCAGTTGATAAGCATTGCCAATCGAAAGATACTCTAGTGAGTTACCACATCGGTCTGCTATGGTTGCTATACTAGAATCTGTCACGGGTGTACTGCCCATGATTTCGATATACCGTAGCTGAGGGTTGGTAATGGCTAATTTACAGAGGGTTGAGCTTTGGATACTTGAACAGTTGTTGAGTTTGATGGATTCTAAACTACCAGAGGTCATGTATTTAGCCATTTCATAAACGGAATCATCTGTCTTAGGTGAATAGGAATCAAGATGGATCGATTTAAGTTTTAGACAGTTGTAAGCAAAATGAGCTAGTGGTAATGACTGTGTATGCCTTGGGGGTATTGATACAGATGGTTGATTGTTGTTGTTATTGTTGTTGTTAGAATCTATTGGTTGATTGGGTCGAGAAAAGGGTAAAGGTGGTCGTACTCTAGGTTGTGCTTGCGGAAATGGGTTCTTTTTTGGTAAATGATTAATTACAGGAGGTGCAACAGGACGTGTAAGATGAAATTTAATGCTGATTGACAACAGATTCGGGCATAAAGCGGTAATTAAGTATATCGTATTTGAATTAACATGAAATTCTTTATCCGAGTGTACAAGTTCTAGTGATGTAATAAACTCCCCATACCGAGTGGCTGTATTTCTTCTAGACAGTATATTAAATATTCGTTCAAAGTCTCGTTCTCTGACAAATTTAAAGCTTGACCAGAGCCTTGAGGCTGATATCAGATGCCAGCTTTTACACACCAATGACGTCTGCACAAGTTCTGATCGATTCAAGTAGGATAATACTCTATTAAGACATGGTACTATTGTATCTGATGGACTATCCTTGTTGTCATTCAAACTTGCATCTCTTGCCATGCACCCTGCAAAAAATATATAAAAGAAGAAAAAAAAAGAAAAAGAAAAAAAGGCGATTTTTTTTCTCTTTTTGTTTTAAGTTTTTCTTTTTTTTTTTTGTTAATAGAAAAAGAGAAAGAGCAAGAGACAAAAATATATTCTGTAATATAATTTGGGAAGCGCGTAGCTGTTGTTCTCTTTTTTTAATAATACGAATAAATAGATCAATGACGCAAGAAAGTAAAAAGTGGCTGATTACATGCTTATTAAATGGATGTATAATAGTATTATAAATCTATTCTTTTATTCTTCTTGATTAACCAAAAGATGATGTCATAAACAGCATTAGGAAAGGCAGTTAAAATGTAACCTACATAAGATTTTTTTGAAGTAAGCAAGGGTGCAAGCCTTTACCCTTCCCCCCCCCCTTGCAGAGTAAATAATATTTTGATCTGACTTACACTTTTTGACTGGAAGAGAGGGGGGTACATCTATTTCCATGGATACCATGGTTACACTTTCCAGAATTGATTAGCACTCATTTTAGGAAATAAGCGACCTGAGTTTACATTTAACGTTTTGTCAGAAAAAAAAATTCTATTTTTATCTGCCTCTTCACCTTTATAAATTATGGTTTCTGTCACTATTGTTTCTACAGAATCGTGTGAGACAGGATGGGGTAAACGTACAGCTTATTGTGTTTTATTAGAACATTTAAAAGCGCATTTCTATTGGTCGAACGAAATGAAGAATATGAATTTAAGCAATACATTAAACAATAAATATATTTTATTTAAAACACCAGGCCCTTTATTTTCTTCAGTTGTCTGACATCAACATCTTTCCAAAACATGACTGAAACTAAAGTGATCGAATAGAGACAGGTGGCAGAAATTAGCATCAATCTTTGTGTATCGCTATAAGCTCGGTTGATAGCATTTCTTTCGTCACTTCCGACTGGATAAGATGTTTGAACTTCTATAGAGCCATAGATCGATGCTATATCACCTTGAGCGCTTTCAGGTAGGTGTAGTGCGAGCTTCTCAGGGAATATACCGCTCCACATGGCTGCTGCAATCGTTGAACCAATCGAGCTTCCAATGCTGGCAACCATATTTTCCATAGATAAGACAGCTGGGACATATTGGTGAGATGATACAGCCATGACTGTCATTTGCTCACAGATAACTAAGGTACCGCCACCAAAGGCAATAAATATTTGACACATGATGATAAAACCGATATTGACATCTGGCTGTCGGAAATGAATCATTAGGCCAACCCCCAATATCGTGACAGGCACACCAAAGTAAAGAGCTTGCCACTTTAGTCGTCCATTGTATCGAATAATGACGCCCATCATGAGGGACCAAACAGTAGAACCGATAGTATAAATATTCGTGATATACGTGGCTTGAGAAACGCTCAAGTTGTAGACAACAATCAAATAGGAATAGAAATAACTGTCCCACAAGTACCAGGCGACATATATACTAGCTGCCATAACGTAAGTTGAAAAGACGGTTCGATCCATCATCAGATTCCAAGGAATGAATGTGACCGATGCACACCATTTTTCATAAGCTGCAAATGCAATGATCAGCAAACCACCAAAGATAAGGAAGCAGATGATCAAAGGAGACTTCCATTGTTCGGGCTGATAAGAATACAAGCTGAATGACAGCAAAAATAGCGCAAGACCAGTACAGATCAAAAGCAATCCGACCACATCAAACTCTTTGGTATAGTATACAATCGATTCCGTCCATGTCCTGTTACTCTCTTTTTGAGGAAGAAGACCTGCTTTATGAGCCTTTAAAAGGCTATAATAGAGTGGAGTACAGACTATCGGGATGACAATAGCCCAGATACCGAAACCCCATCTGAAGCCAATCGTGTTCAGAATACTTTGGGCTGCTGGTCCGTAAGCCCATACGGTGGCGATCCATGGCGATGCTTCAAATGCAATCATGAATGCTCGGTTTTTGAGAGAGGTTGTATCAGCAATGAAAATAGTCATTATGAAGTTAAGTCCAGAGGAGCCAACTTGATAGAATACCTGAGCAGCACAGTAAGCTTTGACATTGTTGCAACCAGCCATCATGATAAGACCAATAGTCATTGAAAATGTCATAAGAGCAAAACCTTGGGGTCGGCCCCATACATTAATGAGCTTTGCATAAGGCAAGATGATAAGGCCTGATATCATACTGGAAATAATTGTCGTCGTAGCTGTTAAAGAATGGCTTTGAAACGAACTTGTGACATAAGGTGTCAATATGGTATTGATTCCAGAGGATAGTGCCAGTACGAAGTGAATGATCCAAATACTAGGAAGCGTCACAAAAGGGTTTTATTATACACACATACACACGCCATTTGATTTACTTACAGAATATAAACCAGAACCAACTGGTTCTTCGTCCAAACTTGGCTAGATGCTTGAACAGCTTTTACACCGTATTGAAAATCTGGATTATCGACATCATCATCATTTTGACTACCCTTTTTGCTGTCTTCAATGGAGTTGTAAGTTACACAGTTCTTGTTGTCTTCTTCGTCTTCAATGACTGGTGCAGCTGCCGTTGTTATGAAAGGAATCTTGACCTTCATGGCTTAATAAACTTCGAAACTAAAGACTGCCACAAAGAAAAGAAGATGATAAAGATGGTTTAAAAAAATCAGATAAATATCAAGTTACACAAACCAGTTGTAGGTATCCATGAGTTATCAGATCAAGATGTGTTACACGTTTGGAAAGTTCCAATGAAAATGTAGAGTAACATTTTTTTTTCTAATCTCAACTATGGTGCGGAAATTACTAACATTCCTCCGTTATTTTTAGAGTTAACACAGTCTTTGGTCATCTAACTCATTATCCTAATTAATCACGATAGAAACATTTATAACTACCTCAGAAATAGCTCAATTGATTTTACGATACATCAAAGACCTTTAACGCTTTTGTTAACTTTCAACTAATCGTGTAAGAAAGAGTCCTGCGGTTATTGCCGATATTCCCCGCACTAGTAGTAATATCGTGTTAATAGCATTGTATCGAAAATATGTGTGTAACTGATTGCCAAGTTAACATAAGCAGAAATACCATTTAATCAAGCAAAGTAGCTTTATCAGATCTTGTAATATATTTAAGTTGTCCTACGAGGTGACAATTCCAATCCAATGAAAAAATTAAATGATACAAACCTAGACTATGTCTTTAAGATGTCTCCGTCCCACCAACTACAGTGACAAGAGTCATGATAAAAATGAGATGCCTTTTTTTTTTACTGGCATTTATCCCACTATCTCTATTTATACCAATTGCAAATTCATGATTTTATAATTCCAATACATACCATTGCTGTTTATTAAAGTCATGTTTGGTAAAAGCATGTCAAAGAGCAGAATTGTTCATTCTTGGCAATCTCGGGTGCAACCGCTTAACACTGTCTAAAAATTTGTCGAGTCCAACATATTATACTATTCTGGAAATTCGATCTGGAGGTTGTATGACCCTGTTGTGTTCGTCTGGAGAGTTTTCAACTTTCCTTTTCCATCATGGCGATTTCCTTGTCGCGATCTTTGATCAAGCAGGTGCACAAATCTATGTGTTACTCTTCTGTAATTTTATACGATGTAAGGGAGCTTTATTTAATGACCCAGTTGGACGCATACTATTGTAATAAGTTTTATGAGTTGGCCGATTGTATTGTGACCACCGGATCTAAATATCTCAAAGAATGAAAGTTTAAGAACGAGCGATATAGGAAAAGGATAAAAATCAAGTAACTGTAAGTGATACTAGTCTTATTGTACTCGATTAAGGAAAAGTTGTTTTGATTCAAAAGACGAATGGTTGAAATGCTCCGATTATGTTTACGAACTCAGTCAGAACGCTCCTGAATTTTTTTTCTCCACTGTTCCTATCTATAGGCTGAAATTAGGCTTTTTTGAATGACAAGCTACATTCAGTTCTTACAAAATTATAGATAGTTCTTTTGGAGACTTTGAGATCATGAAACCTTTGTAGCAGCCGCTCCATTACTTGCCCAAGACGGCTGAAGGATTCTCATCTATGTACTCCAAGATCACTTGCTTGTGTTCTTCATGAAGTATACGCGAGCGGCCCATTTTCTTATGCTTTATAAAAATACTATCAGGATACGTTTTGTACATTTGAGCCCATCTTTGATCTGTGCAAACATGAATACCTAATTGTTTCGCAGCAGCTGAAGCACTCATAACTTTCTCAAACACCAGTTTAAAGAATCTAACTTTGTCTTGATCCGTGTAAAGTGTGTATGCTCGCTTACTCATGCAAATATCTACTTCATCTCTTGCCATAGAGTCTACATCGAAATTATTCTCCTGAGGCTGATTATGCAAATACTGAGTGTGTGAACTAACTGTTTCTAAAGCATATCGCTCCTCATCAATGATGTAGTCCATAGGCTCAGGTCCATCGTATTCATCAACTGCATTACCGTGGCCGTCTTCATAGAAAATTTGAAAGCTCATTTTGTAATACTCGGTTTTTAATGAGAAAGAGAGTAAAAAGAAAGCTGACAGTGCTTTCATGCTTAATATACACATATTTTGTACGACAAAGTTTCTACATTTACGCCATTTAATTTGTTAGCAAACGAAATCAACCAATGGTAAACGTGACAATAGAATTTAACGATCGCGAATTTTACTCTTGGCATCAGTGTCAATAATTTTTGGAAATCATATATAATTTCTCAGTAACGATTATTCATGCCTTACACATATGCAAAGATATTATTAAAAAAGGTTATGACCACTATTATTCAGATTCCGAAGCGTCGGGAGTGTGGTGTCTCCTAAGGATTTTTTGTGGTGTTCCCAAAGAGACTTGTTTGTTCTTTTTTAGATGGTTCTACTTTCACCAGACATAGGATGCAGTACCGTTATTCAACATAAGCAGCCTATTATTTTTTACTGTATTGCAACAGAGTATGATTGTATAGAGCTATGGTCAAATTTAACACGCTCGAAGGAGTGGACTTCTTTTAGTTTCAAGAGCCAAAAAGAAGGATATCAATTGATGATCCATACATATGACCTTCCTCCAGACAACTACGAATTTACGTTAAGATTCAAGAAACAGACCGATGATCAATGGTCTTGGTATGGTAAACCAGGACAAAATGGTCATATTAGGTTGGCAAAAGATCATTTGTCAACCGAGTGCTTGCCTCACCTTGACTGGATAGCAAACGAAACCTCTCGAGGATTTCATCTGGACCATTTCTCAGCTCCAATTCGAGAAAAACGTGGTCAAATGCATCTTGGTAGAGTTGGGCCTATGTATAGTTACGTTTCGTATTTACGAAAGGGGTAATACCTACTACAAATATATGCAATACAATGTCTTTATTTTTTAATCAATTTAGAGTAACATGGCTCACGCCTATCTCCGGCAAAGATTGTCTCATTTGCTCTCTTGACAAACATCAGCTACTTCTTTATCGGGATAACGAAGCAGGAAACTTGCATCTTTGGATGGCCTGCAGCTCTTCGCTTGACTGTTGGTTTTCTTACGGCGCCAATAATAATATCAACATTCATTATCAAGTCATATCAGACAGTGATGCCCAAATTCAAGAACACCACGTGCATGTTCTTGTTTTAGAAGCATCTGATCCATTAAAATATGCATCGATTGTTGCCTACGCTTTAGAATACTACTTTAAGCAAATTGCAAAGATATCGGATACAATCAAAAACATAGCTCAGAGTACTCAAAATGGGACCCTGTCCGATACACTTGGTTACTGTACCTGGAATGCGCTTGGAACATCCATGACATTTGAAAAGCTACTACGGCTACTCAGTGACATAAGATCCAACAACATACCAGTAAGATATCTAATAATTGATGATGGATGGCAGCACACATCCAGTAAATCACGTATGGCCACCTTTGATGTCCATCCTACAAGGTTTCCAGATCTCACTCTAAAGGAGGTTGTAACAATTATTAAAAAAGAAAATCCTTTTTTGAGCCATGTTGGTGTTTGGCATACCCTCTGTGGTTACTGGAATGGCATATGTACATCTTTTGCAGACAGCCAAGGGTATGATCCAATAGATGTAACAAACAATCAAGGAACCTCGATAGGCCTCGTGAAGCATGCTGATCTTTTTTATGATGATTTTTACAAGTTTTTGCATGCATCAAATGTTGATTTTGTTAAAGTAGATAATCAAGGAGGTTTCCTTAATCTACCAGACCACTGCATGCATTTATGGAACGAGTATAGAAAAGCAGTCGTGAAAGCATCAGATGAGCAACTTGAAGGAAGAGTAATTCACTGCATGTCATTAACACCTTACATACTATTTAATCCTGTGCTTTCATGCAAGACAAAATGCACATTCAGGTTTACTTTAATACAGCCAAACTGCCACACGAAGCTTAACTTTAGTTCAACAGGAGTAGTGACGATTTCTTTCCAGATGTAATTGATAGTCATCCATGGCACATCTATGTTAATGCAATCAATGCGCTCTGGCTAAGATGTTATCCGGTCATACCAGACTGGGACATGTTCCAGTCAGATCATGCATTTGGTGAATATCATGCATCGAGGTAAGTCTAATGAATACGTTCTTTGGTACGTTTCTTATCTATATCAAGTCGTGCCATTTCTGGAGGGCCTATATATATCACAGATAATCTAGGAAAACATTCTTTGCCGTTGATCGAGGCCTTAGTAGCTATCAGCAAAAGCAGGGGACCGACCTTGCTCAGATCATGTCAACCACCAATACCTACCTTTGATACTGTATTCGGAGATCCTATGGGTAATGGAGCACTTTTAAGTATGTATAATGTTAACATTGAAGAACTGGATAATACTGGAAGGTTAGGATATGGTGTCTGTGGGTTTTGGAATACGACATCTTGCGAAAGGTTAGGCGTGGTGAAAGGCTCCATGTTTAATCTTCCTATACTCTCAAAACGGCTTTCTGTTGCATATGTAGTTACTGGACGCAACCGAGGAAAGCTCACGCCTTTGTTTCCTAAATCGAACCTTACCAACAAGGACAGTCACACAGAAGAAGCAATGCTCATCCCAATAAATGGATTTGAATCATCCTTGATCGCTGTTTGCTGCACTCACTCAATTGGTTCCATATCTGCCGCATGTCTTGGTCTAATCGACAAAATGAACGGCACTCGAGCAATTTTAAAAACAAGACTTATACCAATGGCAAGCACATCTTTAGGCTGCTTGAACGCAAAATTTGAAGCTTATCTTTCTCACAAAAGTCAGTCCTGTGGTTTTTGGATAGCAACATGCCATAAAGAGGCAGGATGTCAAACTGAAAATAGACAAGCTTCTTTGTGTATAAAACGGGTATTAATAGACGGTTTTGAAATGAGTGCAGGCAGTCATTGGACTTTTGAAACTAGTAGTGGTCTTTTGAAAGTAAATATGCTTAACACTTCTTCAAGTACTTTTGAATATGATTATTATTTTGTACAAGTATTTATCGAATATGAAAAGCAACGATAAAAGTATAGAAAAGTAGCGTGTCAAGTTGATTAGTTTTATTAATAATGTTTGTATAAAGAAAATAAATTAACAAAATATAGGTTGGTAGTACTCGTATTGAAGTCTATTATATGTCTGTACATTGAGAGCTGTGTTGTTATTTTAGTGATAACATATCACAATAGTCTAAGTTAGTGTGTGTATGATTTTACTCGTCTTCTATCAGAGTGTTTTCCAAAGGTTTCATAAACTTGCGCTTCAGGAACTTAAAGACTTCACCATAGATAACTATGGCCAAGACTAAGCCAACGTCCAGGCCCCATTCCCAAGTAATTCCAAGCATACGGAAGCCTTTGATAGCCACTTTAGGAATGTACATAAAAATACAAAGACAGATAATGTTGAAAAAGAACGTGCCAATGATCGTAAGAGACTTGAGTGTTTCCTTGAGACCAGCCAGGTTCCATTGGGGTTCACGATAACTTCGACAGTGGACCATGACTACCATAGACACAAATGTCACAGTTACCAAGAGCGAAGCACGTGCTCTGAAAAATGAATCGCAGGTGCCTGGTACATAGTTTGAGTCACAATTCACTCCACCAATACCATTACCGATAACGTAAAGAGGGACGAAGTAAGCAATCATACAGACAATACAGAAACCAATAGAGTAAACGAATGTATCAATAATAATTTCCCGATTGAATATGCTTTCAGTTGGTGGACGTGGAGGTTCCTGCATGACTGTCTTGGATGGAGGTAGCACACTGAGTAAACCGGCTGGTGGAGTAATGGAGACATACATAAATATCATTTGAAGAGTAGACAAAGGCGCAGCACTTCTACCAGCAGGATCCCGAACAGCTAAGCACACAAGGACGACAAGAGCCATACCAAGCAAACAAATCCAGTAGTAAAGGAGGAAACGTTGCATGTTTTGATAGATGCGACGGCCTTCAGCGATAGCACGAATGATGGTTGCAAAGTTATCGTCGGTCAAGATTATATCAGAAGCTTGCTTCGCTACATCGCTGCCGTTCTTGCCCATGGCAATACCTACATCCGCAATACGAAGTGAGGGAGAGTCATTGACACCATCACCTGTCATGGCAGAGATATTGTTACGACGTGCAGACGCTTGGATCATTTTGACTTTGGTTTCAGGAGAGCAACGTGCGACGACAAGGGGAAGCCTGGGAAGTGCGTCGATTTCTTCATCAGACAGAGCGTCAAACGCAGTACCAGTCATTACTAAAGAGTTGATTTCTTCGGGGCTCATTTTTCGGTTCAAAATATCAATTTCTTTGGCAATAGCAGTTGCAGTAGCTTCATGATCACCAGTCAACATATGAACAGAGATACCAGCTTGATGTGCTTCTCGAACGGCCTGGCGTGATTCATCACGAGGTGGATCATAAATACCAGTTAACCCAACAAAGACAAGGTCACGTTCCACATCTTCACGGCGCATCTTTTGTAATTCTTCAGCAGTGATATCGGAAGGAATATCCAGCTTGCGGTATGACATTGCCATTACTCGAAGACCTTTTGTAGCTAAAGTATAGACTGTGTCCAAGATACGTGATTTGTCTACTTCGATTGGTACGTTAGAACATAGTTCGATCACACGTTCGGCTGCCCCTTTAGTAAATACATAGACTACGCCACTGTTTCTGTCAACACACACCGTCGACATGCGCTTGATAGTTGAGTCAAACTGATATTCTGCAAGGAGTTCCCAGCCATTGTTGCTCAAATCAGGTTTTCCCATACCAAACTTGTGAGCAAAGACTTGAAGGGCCACTTCGGTAGGTGCGCCGCTTGCGATCCAATCATCTGAATCGGCGCTCTCATCCGTCGTTTTTTCACTTTCATTATCTTGTTCTCGGCGGTAGATACTAGACACGTTGCAAAGTGCTGCACATCTTACGAGCTGTAATGTTTCAGACGAGAGTGAGTCTCTGTCGACACGAACCGCACTCTTGTCGTCACCAATTTTGTCAGGAATTTCTTCGAATGTTTGGTATACATCGCCGACAGGAGCCAAGCCATTAGGCGTCACATAAAAAAAGCCTTCCAACGGGGTCCAGAAGCGTACGACGACCATCTTTGCCATCGTCAGTGTTCCAGTCTTGTCAGAGAAAATGTTGGTGACCGAACCCAAGGTTTCTAAGCACTTTAATTTTCGAACAATCGCCTTTTGCCGTGTCATCTCTTTTCCTCCGAGCACTAGGGTTACTGTCATCACGGTGGTTAATCCAGCTGGTAGAACAGAAAGGGCAGCTGTCATCGCATACATTCCAGTATCGTAATCTGCTTTAAACTTTACGGATGCCAAAACGACGATAACACAGATGACTGCAGCTGCAAGCAGCATGAGGTACATTTTATCCAAACTTTTCTGAAGACGTGTTCTATCGTTGTCGCCTGAGTCATTCAACTTTTTTGCAACCTTGCCGATTTCTGTATGCATACCCGTAGCGGTTACAATCGCCTTGCCTCGACCTTTGGAAACAATTGTGGAAGAATAGATCATGTTGACTCGATCGCCGAGGGGTTCGTCTGTTGATCATCAAAAGAAATTAGCGATTAAAAGAGAAAGGATGTATTTAATTACCTTGTTTTTCTAATACAATCAATTGCTTAGAAACAGGCACTGATTCGCCTGTCAACAGGGCTTCATCGATTTCCAAGTTGGAAATATAGACAAGGCGAGCATCAGCACCGACGGAATCACCTTCTTTAACGAGAAGAATGTCACCGGGCACAATCTCACGACTTGCAATGGATTTTTCCACGCCGTCACGTATAACATTTGTCATCGGGGAGGACAGGTTGCGCAAAGCAGCCAATGTCTGTTCGGCAGCATACTCTTGTGAGAATCCCAGGTAGATATTCAATACAGCGATAAACAAAAGCAATGATCCAGTGATATAATCGCCCAAGACATAACAAACAATGGCAAGTGCAATAAAGATCCAGTTCATCGCATCCATGAATTGACCCATCAGAACCTTGATCCATTTAGGTCCACCATCTGCCGAAAGTTCATTGTATCCATAAATCGTGTGTCTCTTTGAAGCTTCTTCTGACGTTAAACCATTGTCTAAATCTGTATCTAAATGTTTGGCGACATCATCAATTGTTTCAACGTGCCAAGCTTGCAGGGGCACTTCATCCCTCTTCATTGTAATTAATAAAAAAAAAAGGGATAACTCAGTAAGGGTAGAAAGAAGAAAAAAAGGTAATGTTCTGCGGTTTTTATATTGATTGGCTCGCCGCTAAAACTTTTCTTGTAACTCTTCTTTTTACATAAAAATGGACTAATTTTTACGTAAAAAACTGATCCGAGATTGGGTAACTTTCTATTCTAGAACAACTCCTACTTTACCCCCTTTTTTTTCTAAAACCTTTATCATAAATAGCGTTACACTGTATCATTCCTTCTGAGTCATACCATGTCGTGAATGTAAACAGAGCATAGCTTTGAGCGTTTTAGTGAGAAAATAAACTGCCCTAATAAGATTTCCAAAAATGGCAAGAAAGTACCATATGCATCTCGTATTCCCTTTCGCAGTAAAGATCAAAATGTGGTGTAAATCATCAAGAAAATACCCTTCACTAGAATTTCAAACATATGTAACCCCCTACTTCACATGCATACCTTTCTCATCGTGCATCAAATCAAGAATCAGCAACCGTTTCAACTTTAGACTTCAGTCGGACGGGACTGTCCGCCGAGATTGACAGATGGTGTGTGCATAGTGTTTCCAGAATTTTTCTTATTTTCCATACGAGCGTGATATCTGTAAACAGATTAAACGGAAATTGTTACTCTTCTTCCTTTTCCGTACAAGATGTTTCATTCTGTAAGACTATCCGGTATAGGTCAATTATTAATGAATATGGAAGAATGAATAACAAGTTGGAATATGTCAATGATAAATGATTTGCTTATTAAGCAGGCTTTTATCAAGTTCATTAGAACATCGTGTGACGGCGAATGGCGTGCTTATCCCTCTTTCAAATCAAAGGCACATTTCTCTTTTTTTTTTTGTTGTTGGTCATCTTATTCACAATGTCTGCCATTGCCAATGGAATAAAAGAATTTGTAAAGAAAACTATTGCTGATAATAAAGTGACAGTAAGGTTACCTTTGTGTCGAGAATGAGACTAGGCTAATATTATTATTATTATTATTATTATTATTATTTAGATTTTCAGTAAAACTTATTGTGGCTATTCTATTCGAGCCAAGGACTTGTTTGACGATATCAATGTAGACTACAAGGCAATAGAATTAAATGAACGTCCTGATGGTGCGGATATTCAAGAATGCTTGAAAGAATTAACCAAACAGAGCACTGTGCCCAACGTCTTTATTAATCAACAGCACGTTGGTGGTTACAGCGACCTTGAATCTGCTTATACATCTGGAAAACTAAAGAAGTTGCTACAAGAAGCAGGCATTGATACTAAGAACTTGTAATTGTTTTAATTTGTTGTCATATCAATAGAAATCACAATCCATTTAACTGCTTCATGCAGGTACCTTTTGACAAAAGCGGAGTGACAATAGATTAATATTTCTTTCTTTTTCCTTTTTGCTTCATCTCTACTTCCATGACTGAAAAAGGTATACGAATGAGGGTGTTTTATATATTCATATTAAGTTCAAAATAGAAAACAAGAACAGTTTCTTCAGTCGAGCCGTCCTGTCGACAGTGAGTTCAGGCTTGACTTCTTTTTCTCAAACACTTCAAACGAAGAGTTTACCGGATTTAAGCAAGCAACTCAATAAATTACAGCAACAGGCCAAGGAATTACCAAAACGATTAGGCAGCCTCCAACAGGAATTTGAGACCGAGAGGGCGTCGTTTTTGCTGAATAAGCAAAAGCAAGAGAATGTTGTGTCAAGCCAAGCTAAAGGGGCAGGTAATACCTTTACAAGCTGTGTAATATTATACTCAATACATAACTGTAGTACCTGTTGCTCCATGGGTTGGATACAAAGGATACGAAAGGCAAATGAAGGCAGCTATTATGGAAATATCCAAGGTATTACGAATAGTCATGAATTAATAAACAGTAAATCTTATTTAAAGTAGGAAAAAAGGAACTTTCTGGTTCCTCCCCCTGATGAAACAAATGTCCAATTTGATTTTAATGCCTACAGTCTGACAGCTCATGCTGCTTTACAAGAAGATCAAGAGTTATCGCGTATGCGATTCTCACTTGTACCACAGCAGTAAGGATTATGCAACACAAGTGATGAAGATTTGTTTACGCGTTAGTTTAGTGTCAACGAAGAAACGTTCTGGAGAAACTATTTCTATAGAGTTACTCTTATCAAGCAAGAGATTCTAAGCCAGCCTCCAGAAGAAGAGAAGGATCATGATGAAACTGTATTGTTTAGTTTTCAAGATAATGATGATAATAGTTCTAGCTGTGAAGACTTTGAAAATGAAAAGGATCACCAAGGGGATAAACTGTTGACACATGACAAGAAAGAGGACAAGCCATCTGAAGAAAAGAAACATATAGACGAGAAAGAGTATGAAGGCATGGAAGACTGGGAAATAGAATTAAGGAAAGCAGCTATTTAGAATTTATTTATTTAAACAAGAACTATACGCTATATTCTCGACTGAAATACGATTCAGCTACCATGGAAGCAGATGATACCAACTCTTGATTATGTATCTGGGCTTGAGTTAACGTGTGATGTACCTTTTTCATTTGTATATAATCATTAAAATATGGTCGTAGCCTTTTGCTTCCTCTGATTTACCTCCTGCTTTACAACTTCACAAAGGGTTCTCCTTGTATCATCATTAGCGACAATAGGTTCACTCTTATTCTTTATACTTGTGATATAATCTTTCATTGCCTTTGGTTTCATAAATGATTGAGATGGCTGCTTCTAGTCTCTGTGGGTATTTACCTTGAACGCTGCAGCACCTGCCAACTGTTCTGGTGTAACTTGTTTATTTTCTAGGTATACCATTCTGTAGCAATCATACAGTTCCTCTTGTCTTGGGAATAATGAGTTTCTTTGAACTAAACGATGTACACACACAAAAGGAGAGTAAGCTTATCTTTTTTTTTTTTATCCAGTTATCTTTCAACTTACGAGGAGATGGCCTTAGCAAAGCCAATTCTTGTCTAGACTTTTCATTTTCAAATGGTTGTATAATGAATTGTTGAGTAGGTGAATGTGGGTTCTTGGTATTTAGGAATATGTTATTGCCATTCTTATATTCTCCGCCCTACTAGAGTTGTTTAGTATTTTTATACTGTCTAATATATGCTTTACTTTAATATCTATCACGAGATGAGGAGCTGCACTAGGGAAGATATACCCATCCTGATACTTCCATCTCTGATTGTGCGCAAGCCCAGGCTTACGGGCATATTGAATGATAAGTTTATCACGCTCAATACCTTTGATGACATAAGTTCTCTCTTCTCTTATATCAAGTGTAATGTTTACCTCCTCTAATGTCAAGTACTATAAATATTATTTAGCTTTTATTATTTCTCAATGAGTGCATCCTTTACTTACCAAGCCCTGACTTCTTATTTATTAAAAAGCCGTCTTCATGCATCCACAGCTATTCAATTTAAGGTTGAGCGAACTATGGTTGCTAGGACAAAAGTTACCTGATTAATACTATCCACCATTTTCTGCAAGAGAGCTTATAAGTAACTATAGCAACATCCTTTTTATGTTTGTTTTTACCTGTGGCCATATAATAATAGGCGTGTCATTCTGAAGAGTTTTTTTTTTTAAGTATATGTTAGTACATTGTTGTAAGCAAAAAGTAAGCCTTACAATCATGCTACCGTTGGCTACGTCCAAAGCAAATGATTTTGCCTTGCATCGTATAAAGAAGAATCCTTCAGGGAATTCTGCTACTGCTTCCATTTGAAAATAAAAAGGAAACCAGGAAAAAAGGAAAAATAAAGCCGACGGGGTATGAAAACCATTTCTATTTTTATCAAACAATATACCATTTTTAAAGTCTTTTGTAGACCAAGTGCCGAGATGATTTGTGAATGATTAAATAGTTTTTCAATAACTTATCTGTAATGTAAGTATCCTCAGTGATAAGCAAGGTGGAATCAAGTCTGGCTTGTTTCCTTTTGTTACTTAGTTGTGAGCCCTTGCCTTTTCGTTCATTCTCTTCCTTCCTCGACCAAAATTGGTAGTTTTAACTTGATTTTCGTGTTTTTGGACAAAAAATCGAGGGTTATTCACTGCAATTATGATCATGCACACATAAATATCACAATTATTTTCTATCTTGATGATGTAGGAAAGAGATGCTAATCTCCTTCAAACCATCAAAACAATCTTTGATTTCAAGGGGGACTATTGGACAGAATTATCTTTCCAGAAACAGTAAGTTGATTGAAAGCAATGGGTATCTATTAGATCAGGATCGTGTAATCCCTACCCAAGAAGGAGTCACGTAATCGAAGAGATAATCGAAGATAATTGAAGATTTCTTATAGATCCTCGAGAGTTGTACCCAAAAAGAAATTTTTGCAAGTGCTTCTGTTGCTCAATGTTCAATGTTCTTGCGCCAATCTGCTCATCAGCGCTTTTCCAGCGTCATTGTATTTTGCTTTATTTTATAGATTGAAATGGTCAAATAAGCCAATGACATGCGCATTAGCTTCTTTATTAAACAGAATTGAATATTATTAAAATAAGACGCATGCGAACTTTACTTGGGTAGGGAATCTATGGATGTTGAGAACCTGATCAAGGTGTTGCCTGTGTTGGTTTTCCGTTGTGCCGAAAATGAGTATATCACCCAAGCGCACAGTGGTAAACAGCAAAGCTTTCTCCAGAATGCGCGTCATAAAACAGGAAAATGTTGTTGGAGCGTTAGTTAATCCGAAAAATAAGACACTATACTCATACAGACCTGGCTCTGTATCAAACGCTATCTTATATTTATCAGGCTCCTTGATAGGGATCTACTAGTAACCAAACAAAGGTTAAGTTTCAAAAACTAAACAGCTCCATGTAACTTGTCCATTACGTCATCCATTCTGAACAGTAGACTGTAAAATATGGACATGAACCGGACGAACGGACTCCCTTTGTGCAGCATATTGAGCGACTGTAGAGTTAGCCTGCTCACTGGTCACTGACAAATCACTAGATACTGTGGCCTTGCGAACGAACGATATATACATAAAGGGCAACACACGAGATTCAGTGGTGAAAGCAACATACAACGATTCTAATCGTATTTTAGGCCATTATTTAAAGGCTTGATAATCTGACTGATGACCAGCGGCGCAAGCCTTGTGTGAGGTAACCTCATTTTGTTACTGAAGGACAGTTTCATTTAGTTTTACCATGGCGTCCTGTCTTTGGGTTAACAGGTTCTGTCATTAAGGAACCGTTGTTGTAAGATTTTTGATATTGTTTTCATCGTTAAATCGAGCAGCTTTCACAGTCAAGCGCGTCTCTTGTCTCACCGCTGCGCTTTTCTGACTCGATTCTTGGTTAGCCTCTTGCAGATGTTGTCGCATCCTCTGAGCACGTTCTTCAAACACAACATATTGCTGCTTCTCGAAAGTTTTAGTAAAACGGAGCCTCAATCCTTCGTGTTCTCGAACCTACAGCTCTATCTTTGCTTGCCACTCACGAATAAGCTCTTGACGAAGTACTTGATAGTTCTGCTCGTATTGTAGTCGAAGGACTATTTGTGACTGTACAACCATATACATCGTTCAAAGATTAGGTTCGTCAGGGCTGAATAGCGCTTGGTTATTATTCATGTTTTTACTCTACTCGAGAAGTTCAATGGAAAAGGATGAGCTTTGCTTCTCTTGTATAAAATTCTTATTCAGGAAAGCTGAGTAGTAGTCATGCAAGAATAATTACAATCTGTTACACATTTACTCGCTCCGCCCAAAAAAGGAAATAATATTTATGTTTCCCTGGTAATTTCGAAATTTAATGAAAAGTAAGATCTGCGCAAGCAGGACAAGTACCACCAAGAGCACTACTTGTTAACGTTCTAGGAATTCTTGAATAATTACATGAATGTTACATTGAATATTCAAAAGCCAGTGGATCATTTAATATAAATACTAAAGATCGAATCAACATTTCATTATATCAAAACAATTATCTCAAACATGAAATCCTCTTGGTTTTTGCTTTTAGTATGCGTTACCTTTATTATCACTCAAGTAAATGCAGGTTCTATCAGCATGAGAACTTACAGTCGTGGAATAGCCTGTGGACGCAACGTTTGTCCTATACCCTACTGTAAGGTCATGGTTAATGATGTTGATGGATGCAGCGGAAATGTTGAATGGGCTAATCCTTGTAACTCGATTCGCTTTGGCTCTGGTTACAGCACCAAGATCAACGGAAACTGTCGCATCAACATTAATAAAGACAGTCATATCCTTGGTGTTTATACTCCTGGAAAGGTTGCCTATGCCGAAATCAAGAGCTGCACAAATCCCAAAACTGCCAGTGGCGTCATTGTCGACGGTGGATGTGAAGTTGGCCCCATCTATCATTAAATAGCTGTTAATAAATAAGAAGTCTGGGTTGGCTGACTCAGGCTTCAGTTTTACACATAATTACATTTTTATTGTATAAACTATGATTGCTGGCAACAGATTACCAATATATTCCTCTTTCATTGGATGCACTTCCCAAACACTTAACTAACTCTCCTTTTCCCTTTCTCGTAAATGGTACACTTACGAATTAACTGATTTCCTTGAGCTCCCATAATGCAAAAGCTACATATACATACATTCATTTCAAAAGATTCAATGTAATGATATTCAAAATGACTCAGAGAAAAGAAAAATTGGCTCAAAAGATGATGTCGGAACAAAGATAGAGAAATGAATGGGGAAAAAACAGCGCCTTGAAGAGACCAGTAGCAGTAAAAGTAATGATCAAGTCCAAATATGCAAATCATGCGGCCAAACGGGCCATAAAAGTGCAAGATCCAAAGAATGTAGTAATTACAAGGCAATACTAGATGAAGCGCTGAAAAATGAAATTAGGGGCAATTATGAGCGCTTTACACGCAAAGTCTATCTTGAAGCTGTTATAAGGCCAGAATGCAAGGAATTATTTACGGAGAAAATCATCAAATTAAGCGCTTTCATTAGAAATGTACTTTTTCGGACGCAGCTGTTTGTCAGCGCGTATATTGTTAATAACAAAGATTCCACTGATTTGGTTCTTATAACGCAACAGAACTTTTGGTATGCTATCTCGCAACTCATTATGGGCCAAAAGATTACAAACAAGGCCTACATTTCCAACAGTGTCGCTCTTGGTTTCGAGGATTTTAAAGCAGAACACCAGTCGATCGTGTTTTCCCCTTAAAGACAATCCTATAAAGGGCTACAGTGATGCTTTGTCTGCTGCTTGTATTGTTCTTGCTACTGCCTATTTAAACCACATTGTAGAAAACTTTCAGAGCTTTATATTCCTTGACTGTCAGGCTTGCTATCATTTATCCAGTAAGTTTTTAGTTATATATTTATATGCCTAGATGCGACATCGATGTTCATTACGTATATAATTAGGATAAGCCCAAAGGGCTTTTGTACAAGTTGGCTGACGACTTTTGTTGGCAAATTTTAATAAATGGAGAATCCAAGTGGCCTATCCAGTACTTTGACCATGCTTCAAGCCAGAATATAGCACAAATACTTCCTATATGTAATGGATTACAAGTTAGGCTTTCCACACCACCTACTGCCAAGAACCTTGCCGCTTCTCCAACAAAATTTGTGCCTGCTTTGGCTGTTATAATATCTGAACTTGAAAAACTTTGTAACGAGCACAAAGACGATAACACAAAAATGCCCAGACGCTTTTCATTAATGCCTACGCCGTCTATGCATTGGCGATATATTTCTATAAATGCAAAAGCGTTGCAAGCAATTACAAAACACAAGAGCGATGGCACTTACGAAGGCAACGTAAACTTGTTTTATTCGACTTTTAACTTCAAGAAGTTTGGCTATGAAAGCCTGGACAAAGTTCTTGAGAGTCAAAATAAATTTACCTGCTGTATTCAAACAGGTGGTTTTGGTGCATGCTTCGTATTTTCAAGAAAGGCAAAAGAAGAAAAAGCGACAGCACAACTGGGTTTGGAAGACTTTTCTGACCAAGAGATACAAGAGCATTTTCAGCCCTGTGCTGTAGATCCCGGAAGAACACATGTATTCACAGCAACCATACAGCATGAAGAGGGCAATCTAGAGACAAGGGGATGTAGCGAAAAAGAGAGACAATGCTACAATGGTGCAAAAAGAAGAACATGCCAAATAGGGAAGCTAAAACTAAGGGCTGACATAAAAACAATAAAGACAGGCTTCTCTTTGGCAAAAACTGTCGACATGGAAAAGACAAATGCATATGTCACATATGCTCTAATCAATGTACCTCGCTTATTTCGTTTTTACGATGAAAGGTCAGCACCATTTCGATTCTACGATTACCAAGGCAGACAAAGGTCAAATGCAGAAATAGCCAATATACTGATTAACGGAGGAAAAAAATACAACAAAACAAAGCAGAATCGAAAGCATCGAAAAAAGAAAGAAGAAGCAAGAAAATAATCAAATGTAATTATGGCAATAGTGTTTAATGTTTAAAGGGTATTGATAATGATATAATTAGGTCATCTGCTGAAGAAAAGGAAAGAGTAGCTTGGAAAAGTAAGTTCCAATATTCCAATTCGATTTCTCTGGTAGTTTTTGGAGATGGCATGAAAAACTAAGGCACCGTTGCTGTCAGGGGCCATGTTAGCGGCGTCACGGGGATTCTGCTTGCAGAAGGAGTTCCTTCGGAGATCAAGGCAGTTCAAGAATGTCCTGGTGGGCATAAATGAGTTCCGAACGCCGAAGGTATTCTAATGAAATCAGAGTGATAAAGTCAATGTTATTTAATGACAGTTTTGTTTTATCAACTATTTAGTTATGCAACAGTTGTAAGCAGAAGGGGCTGGAAAAAAGAAGCTCTCGAATGGTAAAAAGTCCCGCAGTATATTAGATTGCAAAATCTGCAATATACTGTGGAACAGAGATGTAAACACAAGTAAAAACATGCTTGATATCTCTTGCGAGATTTGGAGAGGCAAAGGAAGACCTTCGGTTTTCCTTAGAGAAATCGCCGTCGAGAATACGGTTCCCTCCAACAGGGTTTAGATATATACAAGTAAGTGTTTTATTCAAACTCAAAGTATTAAAAAAGGTACGAAATCTAGGCATATATGACTGTAGTAATAACAATGCTTTGATTACTCACAAAGTATCATGTCAATTTTTACAATGATGTCAGAAAATAATCAATCGTCTTCTTCTCTTCTTCCTTATTATTTCCTTATGTGCATATATATATCTACAACTCAACCCTTGATATGGGTAAGTCACTCTTTGATTGAGATGGAGAACGTTCGATTGGAAAAATGCTTTACACAAGGATGCATCAATGGTTATTTAAATATCACAAGGATGCTGGAACTCTCAGGGCCACTTGCTACCAAGTGGAATAAAGAGAAAAAAAAAGTGTAATTATCATATATTGGCCAGCGACATAGGATTGTTGGAAAGATTGTAATGCTTTTGTTTATTCATATTGTTTGAACAGTTGTAAACTGTTTATTAAGCACAGTTGTCATTTCACTTGGTTCGTTAGGAAAGCCTTGAGTTATGCCTATCTCAGCACGAGCCAAAGTCAGTGCAGTCTCTAGCTGTTTATTAATACTCATCTGCTTATTGAGTTCTTCTTGTAGATGCGCTATTTGTTTATCTTTCTCCTTTGATTCTAATGAGACTCTTTCTAATTGCTGTCTTAGATCAGTGATGATTCTATGATCTTCAGATATTCTGCTAAGCGCAGTCTGCTCATTGTTTGTTGATATGGGTAAATCATTTTCAATTGTCGCTGAGATATCATGGAGAGTGTTTATGTTGACCACGGATGACGATGTCAGGATGAGACGGGTTAGGTGATCAATTCTGATCGGTAAAACGGGACATTAGATTTTTTTTTCCTTGCTTGTTAAAAAGTGAATACCTCTCTTTCAGCGTAGTGCGGACATTCCTCATTTGTCGTAACTGCTCCTCATGCTCTCTTCGCTCAGCCGCAAGCATCGTTTGAGTCATTTCCTTTTCTTTTCTCAGTACCTCCGTCGTTGACTGTAGTTTTGTCTTTAGTTCGGCAATTTCACCTCTGTACTTTTGGAGGAGCGCCTTATCATCCATAATATCATCATTCTTTGCATGAATCGTGATCCTTTTCACTCTAGAAGCAAATTTTAATGTATTAATAGATTCTTCTACGGCACTAGCAGAAGGACTAATGGTACAAATAACTGCTACTTTAGCTAACCCACTTAGGGATGTTTGTAATATTCGCGTCAACTTTGAGTCACGGTAGGGAATATGTGCCGTACTCTTTCCATTTTCTGTTAATTTTGAAATGACTGTACCGAGTGTTAAAAGACTCTTGTTAATATATGCGCCTTCTTTGCGACGTTCTTCATTGGATGCTGCTTTTTCTGAACCAGCCAGATCAATTAAGTTCTATGGTATATATATAGTTTTTAATCATTAATAGATCTAAACATATTTCTACATCTCTTCTTACAAGTTGTGATATCTTGATGGGTTCCTTTGTTAAACCGTTTCTATTTGTGGATAAAGTTCTTCGTCTACCGTTCATCATAGTTATGCTTGTACTATTTCTTTCTTTACTCTCAATGATCATTTGGAATACAGTGTGACTTCTGCTGCTATGCAGATTATAATCTGTTGCACTGATATGTCTGTTGGCTGCATATCCCAAATTAGGATGCATGCGAGATTACATTCTATATTTTACCTTCTCCTTTTCTGATGATCTTGAAGACATCTTCTGGAGATGTTACTACCTCTTCTGTTAGCGGTGTAACATAGACACCCCTTATTCTATCCTCATGAATCTTCAAATTATCATTAGATGGATTGAGCAGATCTTTAATCGTTTCGTTGTATATTTCAATATAGGATATTCTAAGCAAGAATTCTTTTGTAACTGCCTATCATTATTATTGTATTCGAGAGTCAGAAAACAAGGACATCGATTGAATGGAGCATACATTTTTAATAAACTTGAATACATTATCTACAGAGCGAGGAATCACACCTGGCTGTGACTCAGTTCCCATCTAAAAAATAGACGTCTTACAACACGCTGATGATCATATGAAAGTTGTTACCATTGTCTATTATAATAAATGAGTATCTTTCTATGTCTTTTCTGGTTTGAATCTTACATAAGTTTTACCACTGGCAGTCTGACCATAGGCAAATACAGTAGCTATTTTAAACAATTGTTGTCTTTATATACATATAAAATTCGTATCCCTTTTGTTTACACGTATTTACCATGATAACCTTCCATCGCTTGACTTTAAAGGCTTATAAATTTTGCATGTAACCAAAAGACTGTGTTGACTTACTTTACTATATTTTCAACACTCTTTGAATATAGAGCTTCATTATCACTTCCATACAATACTCTGTCTATTTTATATTTAGATTATAAATAATACAGACTCCATCCATTCAATACCGAATCGAAACTCATGTTGCTTCTTTAGACGTGGGTCGTTGGATCCTATAGTTGAGTCACCTATTGTCCAATAGTTGACTTGTTCGCTTGAAGTCAACGGTCGACAACGAACTGTCACTTGTATATTCTCTGAGCTACTATTATTTAATGAAACTGTTCTTCTTCGTCCAGACATGGTTTGCTACAAGTGCAAAAATAGAAAAAGAAAAACAGGAAATTTATGGTAACTTTTTACTTTAATTTTGGACGACTTATGATACTTTTTTTGGACGATTTCGCCTAACCTAATTTAGATGAATGTGATTGCTTGACGTGTCTAACCCAATTCCAGTTGACTTTAGTCGGACTTCGGATGTGGTATAAGCTCTTCGAGCCGCGTTTTTTTTTTTTATTTGAAAATCTATAAAATAAACAAAAAACAATAAACTATCTCTTTTTAACCCTTTTCAAACCGCGCAGCGTGGACAATATTATGGAAAGTGAGCACAATGTACAACCAAATCAGAATCTCTCCCCTGAACAAATCGAGGAACTGTACCAACAATTTGCCGCTCGATTTCGAATCGAAGAAGAACAACGAAAACACCATCAGCTCACCCTCCCAGAAGCCATTCAGACAGACCTGGAAGAAACTTCCATGTCTGAGATGCAGTCAAACATCAAGGGATACATACGCGATCTTCCCAACTACGAAGGAGGTGACTGGACGATCAATGAAGCAATCAATAAAGAGTTTACACCTGACATCAAACGATTCCAGATCGATGCTTACTAAGTCTTTCAGAGCCGTTACAAAGATGCTGAAAGAATCCGCAACATAGCAAAGGCAGCCACAGATATCTACGAAGACTTGGCCGCTCTCGCTGCGCATGTTTTTGGTAAGTTTCGCTTGACAGCCAACGAAGAAAAGAAGAGAAGAGCAACATACTGCATTGATTATGACGCAGCCTGTTCCATGGTAGAACAGCTCAAGAAAATGTTTACCAGTGCAGATCCTTCACTGAAAGCATCCTCTTCTATGAGATGGATACCAAGGAAGGTTTTCTGAAGAATTGCAGCTGCCCTGATCAAGCAAAGATGTATAGGCATATTTATTTTTTGGTCAGCCGCGTAACCAAGCTGCCTTTTTCTCCTCGTACTCCTGCCCCTATTGTTTAGCAAGAAAGGCTTGATACTTCACATGATAACCAAGACCTTCTCTGCCGTGAGCTATTAGAAAGCGCGGACCAAAACATTCGTATCTTACTTGCCAAGTAAATGAAAAAATCAGGCAACTGAAGAATAATCCAGAAGCTTTAGATAATCTGGTAAGCTCATTAAAGCAATCAATATCAATTGTAGAAAATGTTTGTTCTGTACCTCAGTCAAGACCTGCAAGACAACAATAGTTCTGCCTTGGCTTTTTTTTTTCCATTATAAAATAAACATCCAATTCTTAAACCATTTGCTGCCAAATTTTACTAAGTTCCCACTTGGATATTTATTCTTCATTTTGTAACTACTAAATTTTGTGGGTATTTATCGTTGCTCACGAAAATGCGAATAATGTATTACAAACATTGGTCAGTCAAGCAGTACAAATTGGGAGTAATGCTTTTAAAAAGTATTTTATTACAAGTCTCGTGATCAATAAAAGAGAAAGAAAAGAGACATGTCAAGAAAACTTTTCCTTGGATGATGTTACTGAACCATATTCTGGATCAAGGTGGGACTAGCGTTACTATTTGTCGAAAAATAAATTGCATTTGCCGGTTGCTGTAGATGGACCCAGTTAGGTCTTATACTAACTGTAAATTGACCAGGATCATCCGTCTTGCCAATTGGATTGTCAGCATAGATATATAAAATAGTAATGTTAGATACGAGTAACTAAAAAAAAAGGTTTGATCTATTGTAGAATTTACATTGCACATCTATTCCTCTGACAACTTGTTTCTTTCTGAAAGACAACAAAAAGTTTCATTTCTTTTTTCTTATTTACGAAAAAAAAAAACATGAAGGTAAGAGAAGCCGCCAGAGCTCTTAAAATGCCAAAAAAAAGCACTGCTCAGAGCTGATACAAAAACGAATGTGAGAATGCGGAAGAAGTAATTGAAAGGAAGAAAGGCAGTGGCAGGCCTGTAGGAAGACCAGCTATTTTGACAAAAGAGCATAAAGTATTCTTGAAAGAGCTTATAGATGATAAGCCCAGTTTGGTTTTGGAGAAAATGATGGAAGATTTGACAAGCAAATTTAACAACTGTCCATTTCAAAAGCTGCCCTCGACAACTTTGTTACTGAGAAGTGCAGAATCAGTCTAAAGAAAGCGCACTTCCATTCAGTAGAGCAAAACAGTGAAGAAAGAATTCAAGAGAGATATGATTGGGTTGTAAAGTGGAATCAAACAGACCTTGATTTCATTAGTAATTGTATTTTTATCGACAAGGTAGCTTTCCATATTAGCATGGAGCGCTCGGTTGCCTGGTCAAGGAAAGGAAGTCGTGCAGTTGTGGTTGTTCCCAAGACTAGAGCTAAAACAACCACTATCTTGGGTGCTACCTCTCCCTTTGGTGTAGTTAACATCAAAATTAAAAGACCAAAAGCCCCTATTCCTTCTAAAAAGAGAAAAACAACAGGTAGCACCAAACTGCTGAAAATACCAAAGGCGGTACTGTCACTGGACATTACTTTAATTTCATTGCAAGTACGCTTGATATTTTAGATCAGCATGAGTAACTTAAGGGCAGTTACATTGTTATGGACAACGTCCCTATTCATAAGAATGCTGATATTAGGAAATACATTGAACAACGTGACTACGGCTGCGTATATCTTCCAGCATACTCACCAGAACTCAATCCCATTGAACAGCTTTGGTCGGTTTATAAAAGCAAGCTTAAAAGAGAAGAACTCTTGGAAGAAGAAACATTGTCGTCCAGAATTGGGGATGCATGTAATAAGATTCTCAAGTGACTTTCAAGGATTTTGTAGATACTCAGCAGCTAGATTTGAAGACTGTTTAAATCGAAAACCAATATGGATCCTTTTTTTTTTCCGTGCACTTCATGCACTAATAAATAATGAGATTTTAATTTTACTTTGATTGAATTACATTTCTGAGTTTGAATGGTATTTTATTTTTACACTGCACGAGTTTTTTTGCTGGAGCTGCACGAATAATATGTGAAAATAATGTACATCTATGAAACCCTCCTAACACAGTGCTCTCGTGGACCATTCGCTGGCCAACTATATACAGAATTCTATATGAACTCGATTGCCTCTATCAGGCTAAGCTTCTGTCGACTCCGCCCACTCACCTCGGGCAAAGAATCTTAGAATGGCTCTCCTCTTCTTTTCATTAGTGTATCTGACACTTGATCCCAAAAGAGTTTTTTAATCATCACTATCCTTCCTTTACGATCTGCCTCTGGCGGAAGAGATGCAATATTACAATCGTGCGTCCAATTGAGGTTTAATTATCTAAATAAATAAAAATCTGTTTAATCGTACATCTATGAAACTCTCTGAGCCGCACTTTAATATGCAGCTCTTTACTTTTGTTGGTTGTCGACTTATGATTTACGAAAAGAGATAAATAAAACATAAGATAGAGGTTGTTATCATTCATTAAAACCAGAGATGGATAAACCATCTACCAATACTTCAGTTATCGGTCTACGGTCCTACCTCCTTCAACGAAAATGTAGTTTCAGGCAAGTATTGGTGTTAGGCACAACATGCGATGAATCCATAGGCAGAAGTTCAATCTTGTTTAACAACACATGCAGAGGATTCGTAAGCGTTTGCAGAGAGAGAAAGAGAGAGAGATAGAAAATGAGAGAAAAACAGGAAAAAACAAACGAAAGTCATCCATAGGGCCATGCTTTTGATGGCGCAAGGCTGGCTGCCTGTAGGTGGGGAAAGAAAGTAATTGGTAAAGTAGAAAAGTAAAATTGAGTCTCGAAGAGCTGGTAAGGTTCTGAAGATAGACAGGGAACCGACAAGAGTATCGTTCAGAAGAGGAGTGGAAGCCGTCGAAATTGAAGAACACCTTGTTAAATAGAAGAATTAATATGCTGCGACAAATTTATCGTGTCGCGCATACTTCAGATCAAATGTCAGCGTGAAACAAACATAAAATGGATGTCTAAGCTTTACATCTAGAACCATAAAGATATCAAAAAGTGGTCAGAAGCACTGTACTCAAAATGGCTTTACATAAAAAGAAGTCAGCTTTTTTATCCAATGACCAGTCGTATCTTTATCAAAAACTGATAAAGATGGTCGGAGTCAATGATAACCAATCATACTGATATTCATGATTGATGTTATGGAAATGTGATATTGTGCAAAGCAAAAGAAAAGAATGATAAACATGGACATTGATTTGGTTTTGATATTAGAATTATTCTGCTTTATAAAAAAAGTCTCCCATCTTTTTCTGTCAACAAAGGAATAATAATAAATGATAATGCGCGCGGGCAATTGTGTCTCTTTTTGGCGCCCAACTTTATTGCATCCTTTCTAGAATATGTAGTCAAATTCCTATTCTTCTTCTTTGCTTTTCAAAGTTCTCTCTTTCTTTCTTTCTTCCAAGAGTTCAGTTTTGGTACCTTTATTGTGTATGAAAGATACAAATATATATATATGTCTTGAACGGATCCAATCAAATAAAAATTAGAATTAATGACGCAATCTACACAGAGTTTGATACAATTTGGTACAACATCGTTTATTCTTGCAGAAGATTAGGATCCTTTTCGATAACTAAAGCACGTAACCATTTGGCTTCCTTTTCAAGATCCTTGACTTTGTTCTCAAGTTGTTCAACATACTCTGTCAATTCCTTTGCTTTCTTCTCAAGTGCCTGTTCTCTAAGCTTCTTCTTCATACGGAATCGAGCAGAAGCTGCTGTATTTCTTCGTCTTTTATCTTCTTCTGCACTAATTGGCTCTTTAGACTCTTTCTCAGTCTTGATCAACTTTTTAGTCATTGCATTGTCAATGGGTTTGATGCCCAATGGATGCATAGCTGGCGCAAGTCGAGGAAGAATGGCTGGCATATTGTTTTGAGATGGAGCAGGCGCAATGTTGTAATACAAGTTACCATTGCTGCTGCTGCTGCTGCTGTTGTTGTTGTTGTTGTTGTTGTTATTTTTGTTATCAATTGAAGCTGAAGGCTGAACTATTGTTCATAACAAAAACAAAAAAAGATGAGCAAGAATAAGCATTGACTTGAGTTACGTTTTTACCGAGCTGAGCAATCTCCTTAAATGTCTCTAAAAGCTGCGTCTCTTCTTTTGCCTTTTCATCATCAACGATAGCCGAACCAGGTGCAGTATCAAAGCTGAATTGAGCATTAGCCCAAAGAGCTAATTCCTCTTGAAATGTGTCATCATTTATTTCAGTAGGTGTATCTGCATAAAGCAGATTCAGATTAGAAATATAAGACATATCTCAAAAGAGAAAAAGAAAAAAAAAAAAAAAAAAAGAGTAAGTCAGATCTTTAAATCCAAATCAAGAAAAACCCTGATCAATTTTAACCTCAGTTGCGCCCTTTCTTTTCTTTTTGTTGAGCATAAAGAATGATAAGAACTTGGTATTTTAAATAATAATGATCTAATCCCTTCCTCTTGTCACATACAAGGACACTAAATCAGTAATATAATCTCTTACTGTGATGATGATTCATTACGACATAAAGATACTATTGCTTACTAATACTCTTCACATATTTGACAGATACAGTCACTGCCTTTCCATTTTTGTTACTTGATCTACTTGGTTATGCATTGTAGATGATTTTCTAAAGTAGAATTAAAAAAAAAAACAAGTATTTTGAAATGACCATTGTTTATATATAAACATAAAATCTCTCCTTAAAAATATGCATGAATTAGTGTGACTTTAGTATTCATTTTTGTCAAGTATGAAATCTACATTCAACTATCTGCAACAGAAAACAGATATTATTAATAGTGTAGGAATAGATCTGTGTATTTTTTTTTAGAAAAAAAAAAAAAAGACAAAAGGGGAGAGGCATATAATGTATTTATTATTAGTATTGTTGTTGTAAAGGCTTTGCACTTGTTTGTGACATTTGTATAGATTTCACACTATCTTCATCTTCTTGTTGACTTGGATGTATCTTGGTATCTTCAAGTGAATCAAAATTGAACTTGACTTGCTTGTCAAGCTGCCCTAGATCAGGTGCTTCAAAGGTAAGCTCGGCAGACATATGATCACCCGTGTAAACAGTTTTATTTCTGCCTTGATCACGTCCTTTGGAAGAAGAGTTATTGTTGGTTACCTAATAGATAGGGGGAGTTAATAACAATAACAAAAAGGAGGGAAAATATATCATAGTTACCCAATGCACAGTGACAACATTCACTGTTACATCCACGGTGCACATTGTTAAACAAACCAGGCCTCGCTCGTGACCTTTGGTGATCACTACGACCAACACATTAAAAAATGAAATCAACAGACTCACAATAGATGCGACAAGTGTTCGTCGAGCTAGTTTATATAGTCTTGACTTCTTCCAATTCGTCCTTGACGTCATTCCTACATTCATAAGGGGTGACATAAACAGCCAAGTCAAGTAGAAATTGAGCAACTACTAAAAAGTCAGTCAAAAGCTAAGAGTTTTTTTTTTTTAATGTAACTTACAAAGTCATAAACCTATTTTTTTTAAAAAAAAGATCATTAATTAACTATTACTGCTATATAAAAATATTTTTACATTACAAGTAATGGAACACTAGCAATCAACTGTAATCCAATGGTACATGTACCATCTGCTTCTAAATAGATATTTCGATAACTCAACTAAGAAGAGAAAAGCATCGGGTGAGGCCTATCAAACGCACAGACGATCTTTTTTTTTTTTTTTTTTTTTTTTTTTTTTTACCATCAATGCAAGAATAATACCATATGGACAAAGCATCAAGAGATGAACTCTATATTGACATGTTCTCAATCGTGATGTTTTGACAGCAGTAACAAGATGGATACGTTCAATTAGCCAGCCATAAATAACAATCTTACTACCAGCGTAAAAGATATCACACAAGAGCATACCGAGGGTACATGAAACCATGTTGTCTATAAAGAATAGGGTCAATCATTTGCCTCCCCTGCCTCTTTATGTCATGCCTTACTATTATTTGTGGATACAACCACAGCAGAGGTAGCAGCAAATGCCCATGAAAGGGTATAAAGGAGGATAACCATGAAACGGCCATAATTAAGTGTCTTAATTTTTTCACCAAATGTCTTTGAACCCAAAGCAGTGGCCAAGACAGAAATACATGTCAAAGAGATAAATTCAGAGATGATTTCAAGTTTATCGGGGCCAACGGTACCCAAATCCATCTGTATCACTTCTGGCATTGTTTAAAAAAGAAGAAAAAGAAATAAGACGAATGTTGTTTTTTTTTTCTCAAGCTTTATATAAAAAGTTGTATAAACAAGTTCAAAGTTAATCTTCCACAAAAGCTCCCTTTTCTTTATTTGGTTTGACCGTTAAATAAAAAAAAAGTTTAGGGAGAGAGCAATTGACGGGATACACACACAAGGTTATTTTTTTTTTAACTCCCTCTTTTAAGTATGCGTATGTGTTTAGACCATGTGTTTTATTATATAATTCAGAAAGAAAAAAAAATAAGGAGGAAGAGGCTATTTCTTCTTGGATGCTGCCCTCTTTTCTTGCTCTTCCATCTTTAATAACTCTTCTTCAGCTTTCTTTGCTTCTCTTAAACGTCTTTCATGTTCCTTTGCTTCCTGTTCTTTTGCCTCTTTTGCTTCCCTTTCTTCTTCACGCTTCTTACGAGCTGTTTCCTTTTCTAACATAACCTTCATTTCCTGTTGTAGTTGTTTCTGCTTTTCGTGTTCGAGCATCTGTGCAGCAGTTGAGAATATGGTTTGTCCCCAGTTTTCCTTGAACGTATTTGCTTCCATTGCAATTTCCTGAAGTTCTGCTGTGATCTCTTGTTCAGCAGCACTGAATTCGCGCCAAAGTTCGTCTCCTATGCTACCTGTCTTCATCAGTTGTTGTAAAGCTGGTTTTTCTTGTTGAATCTGAACTAGACGACGCACAGCTTCCATCGCACGACGTAAGAGAGCTGTTCTCAAGTGAAATTCTGGAACTGCAGGTTCAGCATTTAATAAAGCAATATATTCTTCCTTTTGTCTGTTCAAAGGGAACCATGATTCGACAGTTTGTGTAGCTTTCTGAAGATTAGTTTTTTACATTCTTAAAAGGATCTTCAACATACCGGTTGCTCTACGGTACACATAAGAGAACGCGCTCATGGCAGCGATACATCCACCAAGATAGACAGTAGGTAATAATAAGGAACTCATAAGAGAGAGAGAGAGAGGGAAAAGACAAGTTTGAAAATTTAATAAATGACTTTCAAAAAGTGATGTAGAAGGATGTGATTGGTTTATATTTATTGATAAAGTGTTCTAATCTCCCCCCTTAGCATTCACCAAGCAACCATTCGACAATAGCCGTCTCTTCTTGCTCATCCCATTCATCATCTTGAAGGAACCACTCTTCATCACCATCAATTAAGCCTTGTTCTTCTTCTTTTTTCTCTACAGACTCTTTCTTGATGGGTTCTGTCTGAACGGCAACATCAATACCCTTTGTACGAGTGCCAGGACGAAGCGATGTTGACTTTCGTTCGATAGCAGAGGGATCCTGTTGAAGGTAGAGGAATCGTTCTCTTCTGGGCAGACTTGAAACTCTCTGATGCGCGCCATCGTCCAGCGAAGAGGCACGTTCAAACTTCAAGACCTTGTCCAGCACCGCATTACTGATCACTCCTTCTTTTTCCTGCTGCATTTCCTGAAGCTGTTGTTGACGCATCTGTCTGAGCATGGAACGACGCTGAGCGGCAGGAGGAATCAATGGCTGTTCTTCCGATTTCAAGATATCGTCCCACTGCTTGATGGATACACTCACTGAGCCTCTTTGACTGACCTCATGATTGTATTTTTCAGTTGCATAGTTCTCATGAAGTGATCGTCGTCGAATATTGCCAATCATCGAGGCTCTTTTAGCAACAATACTCGAAGGTCTTTCTGGCATATGTTTCTTCTTTTCTTCTTCGGAATTTAGAAACTGCACTTGCTTTGTCTCAGGGGTTTCTTCTGGTTTAGCATCATCCGCTGGTTTGGCTTCTTGAGTCTCCATTGACTTTTTTCGTCGTAGGCTTTCTCTACTCTTTCGGCTGCTAAGACTACTTCTTCGCATGACAATGCCTGAGGTATTGATGGTATTTGACCTTGTGGATTTTGGTATCATGCCTGTGTTATCCTGGATATTGATCACCGCAGACTGTTTGGCGTGCTCGTCATCATGAGGAGACGAGACAACAGGTACGGGAGCAAGACTGGGTAAAGAAGAGTTGCTGGATGAAATGGAATCCGAGCTGCTTGAAGAAGCCAAGGTTGTCGTACTGACCGGCTTTGTCTGCGATGAAGGAGGAGTGGGTAATTTTGAAAGAGGAGTTAATTTTCCACTTGATGTGTTATTGGCAGACATGGCAGGAAGAGGCGTCAATGGCTTCTTGGTTACAGGAGCAACCTCAATGGTGGCAGGTACACTCGTAGTAGTAGTAGTAGTAGTAGTAGTAGTAGCAGTAGCAGTAGCAGTAGCAGTAGTAGCAGCAGCAGTAGTAGTAGTAGCAGTAGTGGTAGCACCAGAGACGGGTACACTACTAGTAGATGCTGATTTAGGTGGTTTTGGAGCCTCCCTTGGATTCTCGAACCGATTGAGATCATTGACAGTGAAACTCTTTTTGCCCAAGGGTGATGCAGGTCCTTTGGGAATCATTCTCGGCACATCAATAGTTTTGTGGTCAAGGACAATGTTGCTTGATTTTTTAGATGTTTGTTGAGACAGATTGGAAGAAGTAGACAGTCTTGGAGAAGATATGGATCGACGTTCCCATGTGAGGGAAGGTTCCTCATCCTTTGTTTGATCTTTGACTTCAATTGACCTTAATCGATTCGGTGTCAGGGATACTTTGACTGTTCCACCTGATTTTACGAGATCATCAAAGTTCATATTTGGAATATTATCTGGATCGTAAATAGAGGCTACAGGTGATTCAGCACGAGAAGGTAAATCGAAGCTACTGAATGAGTTTCTATTGTTTTTGAATACATGAAATGTTGATTTTCTGCTAGTGTTTGAATGATGCGATATGACTGAATGAGGTCTTGGCATCGAACTGAAGCTGGATGTGGTCGCATTTAGATTACTTTTGGGTAAGTTGTCGTCAAAATAGTCCAAGTCGATGTCATCATCAAAGTCTAGCACTGAACCTGTTTCATCTAGTGTAACGCTCTTTAATTTATGTAATTGCTATATGTTCTAAAACTTACTTTCATGTGTTGTACTATGGAAACTTTTTCTCGAATTGTTATTATTATTATTTTCAGTAAGAGGAGGGGTAGGTAAATAAGACACTCCTCTCAGTTTATTAGCTAAGCCTGCTCTTTTCTAATCCATAGAGAGAGATATTAGTTGACATATATATATATATATATATAATATATATATATTTACCTCCATCCTGTCCTTCAGGTTCATCTTGTTAAATACACTTCCCAATTGAATGTCGTCTACCAATGCTAAATAAACCTCTTTTACTCTAACATAGTCCGTATCTTCATGTTCTGCAGACATGGCAACTGCAGTTAATAAATATTCAGCAATATGTTCCATGACAGTTGTGACATAAATAGCAACGATAGGGGAAATAACGATTGTATTCTGACTTGATCTCTTTTGTATTGATTTTTGTACATAGAGCTGATCTTCTTTATCAGCCAAAGTGCAGTATTCAAAGCATTTCTCTCTCAGCAATCGAATAGCTTCATCCACTGGAAATTTATCTTTTTCAATTTTTCGCATACGTTCATACAATTCATAATCAATAGATTCAGTTTCTGTAAATGTCTTGACTTCCAATTCGGCTTCAACAATAGCATTTTTACCCAGTGTGGAAGGTAGCAAGTTGAACACGGTAGATTTTATCTCTGACAGGTCCAACGAAAGTGAACACCCAACCAAGAGTACAATAAATTCGTCCAAGAATTGATTGATAGCTTGTAAGGCATCTGTCGAAACTCGAAAAGGTCCAATCTCTGAGATGATGGCATTAGCTGCCCTTTGACAAATGTAGTGCTCATCTTGTAAGGGTTATTATTTATATTTATGCATATGCCTAACTTTATATCACTTTACCTAATGCCATTTATTATTATTGTTGCTATTATTATTTACTATTATAATTATTATATTATATATAAAGGAGTGTAAAGGGGTGGGGATATGACTTAAAGGGTGAATTAATGAGAGAAACACGAGGATTGTAGAATGAATTCGCCGTTTAAATAAAGTAACACAGTAACTTGTATATATTGATCAATTTACTGCAGACTTTTCCTCCCCCCCCCGCAACTTCCCACCTCTCCCTTTCCTCCCCCCGCGCAGTTTCTTTCTCCTCTCAATACAATTTAGAAATGCTTTAAAGGGGGGAAATGTGATACATGGCAGATGAATTGCATATTTTCAACCTAATCACGTGATTCATGTGACGATATCGATTTCTCTTGTTTTGATTTCTTTTTTCCCTTTTTTTTTTCTTTTCCTTTTTATCAATCAATATGCAACATAAAATACAAAAGACAGCATTTCAAACACATGAGCAAACAGAAAAACTGCGTGATTTATTACAAGCAACAGCTATCGAAACTATTTTACTTGATGCCTGTGCAAGGAAATCACCTCAAGAAGGTATATAGAATAAGAGCATGTGTTGACAGTTTTTTTTTTAATCATTTAAACAGTTCAAGACATTCTAGAAGCTTTACCACAATTAAACCCAGATACCATTAGAGATAACAATTTGAGGACGCCTTTACATATAGCTTGTAGTCGAAAGGATGATCCTAAGGCTGCGATAGAGATAGCACAGTTATTGATACGTGCTGGATCAGATGTAAATAATGGAGTAGGAGATATAGATGGATTACAACCTATGCATATGGGTAAATAAATACATATAGACATTGTATATGTAATTATCAATGGATAATAATGGTATATATGCGTATATGTATGTATATATAGCGGTATTAGCATGTAATCCTCAATGTGTCTTGATGTTGTTACATGAAGGTTGGTATGTTTAACACGTCTAAACTACGCACTCTCAAAAAAAGAGTTTCTTATATATTTATTATGTATAGGAGCCAATATACCAGCATCAGATCCATTCCGTCTGACACCACTACTATTGGCCAAACTAAAGATGGATAATTTGTTACAGCATAGGAGATCAACTGATAATAAAGAATGGGTCTCTGAATGTGCAAAGCAAGAATACAGTGATTTACTGTCGGCAAGTAAACCTTCATTGTTGTTTGATGGCTCATGGACTCATTTTATTATAGATCACTCAAGTGTTAGTGACTCACTTGGCAAACAAACATTCATCATTTGCTTCTTCTCTTATAGAACCTCGTAACTATGGAATATCGGATAGTTTACTTTTATCAGAAAAGAATGACCTGAACGAAACCATTGCGGCTATTACTGATAAATTAGCCTTGATTGACGTCTCGGAGACAACGAACCTTCAAGAATCAGTAAACGGTTTAATAGAAAAAGTAAAGCAACTGAGCATTCAATCCTATGTTTGATCCCTTTCCCCCTCAAGGAAAAAAAGGACACAAGTAATAAATTTCCCTTTTTTTGCCCTTTTTATTTATTAAATGACAAACTCGCTTTCTGTATTATCGCTCAACTGTTGGTAAAATCTAAAGGCAGACTATAGTAAAATGAACTCATATTTTCAAAAGGGGTCTTTATATTGTATCAAAGCAACGTCAATTTAGACTACGTGCCATTGCTCATGCTATAGATGAAGGGGATTATGATGTGATTGCATTACAAGAAGTGTGGATGTTGCAAGATTATGAATACATAAAACAGACTTTGTCCCCCAAGATCAAATATGCAGAGTATTTCTATAGTGGTGCACTCGGTAGTGGGTTAGCCATATTCTCGCGCTATCCGATCCTTTCTTCCAACTTTATAAGATTTACTTTGGCAGGTAGACCATTGCGTGTATTGGAAGGTGATTATTATGTCGGAAAGGGCTGTGCTTCTGTTTGTGTGAGAGTGCCAGAGATAGGTCTAGTGGACGTCTATACTACACATGTATGTAAATATGTGTCATATTCAATCACATGTTTGATTATTTTTGTGATAGTTACAAGCAGCATATGGCGATAAAGATGATTATGAGGCCCAACGGATAACCGAATGCTGGCAGATTGCAAATGCAGTGAGAGCCTCTGTAACTCAAAACCGACATGTTATTCTGGTAAAAATAATACATATATATATACTATCATTACTTATATGAAAACAGACTGGTGACTTCAACAGTATACCATCCAGCCTTTGTTACAAAATTATCAAACTGCACGGTTTAATGACAGATTCATGGATGCAGCTGCATGAAGACACCTTAAAGGATGCACAGGTTCGGTTTGAGAGACATGAGTTGAGTGCTTCCGAATGTATTCAGTACTTTGGTATCACTTGTGATTCGCCCCTGAATACATGGACAAAGCGTGTGTTGAAACAACATCCTTTTGCAAAAGACATTGGAGATAGACTAGATTATATATTTTATAGTGCATCGCCTCACTTGCAGTGCATACAATCAAAGGTGGTGATGGAAGGATACATACCCAACACTCAATGGAGTTTCTCTGACCATTTTGCTGTACACTCGCTATTTACTATCAACAATACCAACAAGGACCATAGTCCTTTTAATACCGGTCAAGATCATATCTTACCTAATTATACTTGTCTCACGCCATCTACCTTTCATGACATCTTGGACGTCATACAGTTTGATATCACAAGATCCGCACGATCCTCTAAAAAACTACTCGTCTTGCTTGGATTTTGTCTTATTGCTGTCTTGGCACTCTTTATAGTTCAAGTGGTCTTATCGAGTACATATTCAACAACAACAGATAGAACGAATTTGATCATAAGTTCGATCATCATATATCTGCTCATCTTTTTGTTGTCAGTAGTTGGAACTATTGCACTCATCGTTGGCTTCGTATTTGGAAAGACAGAACAGAGGTCTCTCATACAGTACACAAGAGATATTTCAAATTGTTTGAGACATGTGGAAACATAAACACAATAAACCTCTTTATTTCTCAGCTTATCCATCTAATTCAGTTTTAATCTTTTCTTGAATAATTTCCATACATGACATACTTCTTGCTAGTAGTTCGTTCAAATCATTTAAATAGTTTTCATACTCCTGTTTAGTGTACTCGTCTTCGTCCACTTCATCCATATCTGTCGTATTGATGGCTAGTGACAGTTTCGCGATCACCTTCTTTTCTTCTTTCAAACAATTTTCCAAATCTTTGATCTGTGCTCTATGAAATTTGATAAACCGTCGTACTCTTTCAACATCTATCCTCGAGCTACTGCTATTAGCATTATTATTGTTCATTGTATCTTTATGTTCCTCTAGCGCCTCTGGAAAGTGCATGTTTTTATCCTCCTGCATGAAGTCTAACGGCTTGGAATCAAATGGATCTGTTAATCTGGACAGAAACAATTCAGCGGGTGGTGATTCCAACCGTTTCATAAACTGCTCCTGTCGTTCCTCTCTCAGGCTGTAAAATCGATTATTTGTAGGCGTATTTAGAGCATTTGTAGTAACCTCGACTGGAAAATCAACATCAAATAAATTTTCAACCTTATCTTCCTCGTCTATGACACATGAGTTGGTAACACTTTGAGATTCTTCTAATTCATCATCATGGTCTTCTTCCATTGCGTCTTCAAAAGTTATAGCAGTAGATTCTTCTTCGGCCACTTCAATTGTGCTATTTTCATTTTTAACATGGCTGTTGATATTACTATAGAAATCAGGCGCTAAGCGTGGATCAGACTCTCCTTTGAATTGTTTTACTCTACATGATGGAAAATGAGTACATATCTCTCTGTCTTTTTTATATGCACACATACCTATCTGCATAGCGTAATGTATTAAGGGTATGTTCTGCATTAGAGCTATTGGGAGATATGGTGGCAATCATACAGGTTCTTGCATTTCCAATAAAGCAATCACGCAAAACCTAAATAACGGGTCAACTTTATATTTTCTCTGAAAATAACTCTCCTTTTTTTTTACCTGTGTTAGTTTACTCCCTCTAAACGGCGTATGCTTTTTGTCTTGGTCCAAAGCACGAATACACTCTTTGAGCGCCAATAAACTCTTGTTTATTTCTGCTCCTTCAAGCCTATATTTTTTTTTATCAACAACGGCAATATATGAAAAGCATTTTCTCTTCTTACCTTGTTTTAGGATTTGCATCGCCTCTGTCAACACCCCTTTCACTTCCAGCTAAATCAATGAATGTCAGTTTACCATAAGTCTCTGCAGATCTGTGTTGAGTTCTCAAAATGATCTGAAGCACGGCGTGCGATCTTGACGACTTGTTATTGACACCTGTTCTCCCTGTTGTTCTTCCTTGATTGCCGTATTCAAACACTCCCATCAGATCTTCCTTGTTCTTTATCGGATATTCTTTGAGTCCGGCAATGACAACATTGTTGTTACCATCGTCTCGTGCTGCTAGTTTATTTCGATTGTTCAACAGATCATACAGTTGCCCTTGATAAATTTCATAAAAGCCAACGCTTGCTGACAGATGTGAATGGTTGGGTTGATTGAGCATTCGAAATATGTCTTGTGCTGCGAGTACATAAAGACCATCATTGCTATCCAACATTGTGTATGTCTTTCCTGACCCTGTTTGTCCACTGTATGTGCGTAAGTATCAGATTAAATAGAGATGAACATACTTACAATGCAAAACAGGTGCCATTACCACCTGCAAAGATATATTCAATTAACGGTTGAGCTGTTCTTGCATAAATCTATACGGACAATCAATAAAAAAATCGTCACTTCATATACGAATGGTTTACCTCTTGGTTCGTCACATGACTGTCAAACGCTTCATCAAACGTGAATGAATGCGTCTCAACAAAACGACTAAGATCGATACGATTTCTACTTGGGGTTAGCATTATAAAGTGTATTTTATTGACTTACTTTTCAGCATGAAGTTCTACTGTACGAGAGCCAATAATGGATGCTATATCAGCCTCATTGGATGCTGTCTCTCTTTTGTTTAATGGCCTTTTTCTCACGCATACACGAATACGTTGTTGCAGTTCATTCATGGGTATTAGGTTGAGTGGTGCTTTTGGTTTCGACATGACTGATGGTTCTGTGCCAAGATACGACGTATCATTTGTATCAAGATCGGATACATGCTGCTGCTTACGTTTCTGACTATAAGGTACGCCATAGGTATCCAGTAAACGTGTTGTCGGTCGCTCTGTCAGCCTAGGTCGTTTCTCGCTCATGTCATCTGTCGGTTTTGTCTTTGGCTTTGTTGGAGATGTATATACAGTTTTCTTTTGTTGAGTATTGGAATTGCTACTACTAGTTGTGGTTGTTGTAGTTGTTGTTGTACGTTGTAGGTCGTGATTGGATGTACGCAAGACGGTAGACAGCCTACGTTCCTTGGCAACATATTTGGGTGGTGACCGTGGTAACTGCGGGGTTACTGTCAACCGTCGTGCAGGTCTTTCTTCTGGTGTCCTAACTACTGATAATGGTCGTTTTTTGGGTACATGCTCTGTTATTATTTGTCTTTGGGTATAATAGCCTGACTGTAATCTTTCCTTCATGCTCTGTGATAGTCTCAGGATCTTGTTTTTATCTTCTGTTTTTTCAACTCCTAATCTAGGAAAGTCACTTGGAGAGATCTTTTTTCTTTTGTTAACAAACTGTCTATCAATTCTCTCTTTCTTTATTCAATATTTTACCTTTGCTAATGCATTAGGATCAATTATTCCTAGGTTAAACATTCTTTCCTGGTTGTTAGCATAAAAAATATATAGGTCATTTCTTAATCTATTGATTACCTTAGATAATGCTATTAAAATATCGAAAAAGAAAAAGGTGTTAATTAAAGTGAATACTACAAAAAGATAAATAACAACAACCTCCTCCAAATCGAATTCTTTTAAAATGTCAAGCAGCAGAATTGCGCCCATATATGTTGATTATTATTTACAATGGTAATAAAAATGAAAAAAGAAAGCCACTTTTGCTCCCCTAAAAATTGTTAACGCGTTCACAAAAAACACCTGTCGGAACTCAAACCATCCTAGGTAGATTTCCTTAAAAGTATTTTTTAGTCTGTCAGCCTAGAAGAAAAAAAAAGGCTTATTATAAGTATTATGATGAGTCTTTGTAGGTTAATGCTATGGTAATTTTGAAAGGTATTTTTTTTTTAGGCTGACAGATTAGAAAGTACACTTTTTCCAAAAAGGTCATTTACTGTTCCTTTTGATCTTACGTCGGTCTTTTTATTTACTCAAGCCAATAAAATTCGTTCAACAAAAAATACAGCAATTGCTGCTTTTTTTCTTTATAGTATATTAAAATGGTTTTAGCAGACTTGGGTCGCAAGATCAACTCTGCCCTTACAGAGTTTACCAAAGCACCTGTTGTTGATGAAAAGGTAATTTACTCTATTTATTTCTTTTAGAGAAGGACTAATGTGTGTTTGTTTTAGGTGTTGGATTCCTTAATCAAAGAAATTTGTGCTGCATTACTTGCTTCCGATGTGAATGTAATGCTTGTGCAAAAGCTTCGTGCAAATATAAAAAAGAATGTTAACCTTGATGAACTTGCCAGCAGTACAAATAAGAGACGATTGATTGAAAAGGTATTTATATAGAAGCAACCCGGTTTGAATTCAGTATTGAGCCGTATTCAATAGGCTGTTATGGATGAACTATACCAACTTGTCGATCCACAAGTCGAGCCTTATAAACCCGTGAAACGAAAAAGCAATATATTCATGATGGTCGGTCTTCAAGGTGCGGGTAAAACGACAACATGTACAAAGATTGCAGCATTCTATCAGCGTAAAGGATGGAAAGTTGCCCTTGTGTGTGCTGATACATTCCGTGCTGGTGCATTTGATCAGTTGAAACAGAATGCGACAAAGGCAAAGATTCCATACTATGGTAGCTATACCGAGACTGATCCAGTGACTATTGCTACTGAGGGTGTAGAAAAGTTCAAGGCAGAAAAATTCGAAATTATCATTGTCGATACTTCAGGAAGACACAAACAAGAGGCCGAATTGTTTGAAGAAATGAAGCAGATTTCTGCTGCAGTGGTATGTGAGGTGGAGGAAGAGATGTGTGTGCGATATTGACATTTTTTTGTAGAAACCAGATACAACGATCTTTGTCATGGATGGTACCATTGGTCAAGCTGCTGAATCACAAGCTAAAGCATTCAAGGAAGCTGCGGGTTTTGGTTCAATCATTATTACCAAGATGGACGGTCATGCAAAGGGTGGTGGTGCCATCTCTGCGTAAGTATAATTATTGATGAGAATGTGATGGCAGTACTCATGCCTATATATATATTTACAGAGTTGCTGCAACGAAAAGTCCCATTATTTTCCTTGGTGTGGGTGAACATCTTCAGGATATGGATCGTTTTGAGCCCAAATCATTTATAAGAAAGGTGCTTGGTGTACAAGATATGCGTGATGTCATTGAACATGTGCAAGATACTATCAACATAAATGACAATAAAAAGCTTATGAAGAATATAGAAAAAGGTAAGAGCTTTCTCTTTGTTGATGTACATATGCTAAATCAAATATAGGACAATATTCACTTCGCGACATGTATGAACAATTTCAACAGATAGCAAAGATGGGACCTCTTTCAAAGGTAATAAGAAAAGCTAATTCTTATTCAGTCAATATAAACTGAAGAATCCAATTAGATCATGGGCGCCATACCCGGTATGCCTACTGAAATGTTGGCAGGAGCAGATCAGGAAGGAGGCAAGAGAATCAAGCGTATGATGTGTATTATGGATAGTATGACAGATGAAGGTATAAAAAGCATAGAAATGACCTATAAGCCTCTCTAAAAATAGCTCATTAGAACTTGATGGTGATGATAAACCCTTCAAGGATATGAAGAGAGTGATTAGAGTAGCTCGTGGATCGGGCACAACTGTGTGTGAAGTTCAAGAAATCCTGTTTCAATACACAAAGTTTGCAGAAATGGTAAAAACGATTGGAGGCAAAAATGGATTAATGCAGAATATGCAAAATATGAATATGGATCCAAGAAAGATGAATTCGATTGCGGAAATGGCCAAATCCTTTGGCTTAAATGCAAACCAAAAAGACTTGTTAAATGCCGCAAAACAGATGGGAAATATGTTTGGTGGTGGTCGTGGCCGTGGAGGAGGAGGAGGCATGCCAAATATGGCAGATTTGATGAAGGCAATGAAATTTTAATAAAACTATCACCCATTAGATGTAGAATGTCTTGCTCTTTCAAAAATATGATGTGTGACAGATCAAGGAAAAAAAAAACTGCGAGTTCTTTTATATTTAAAACAGCAGCTATATGACCATAGTTTTTGTATAGTTCTATTGTTGCTCTTACTGCAATTCTGATGTTGTCTGCAGATAGTTTTGAGAACTTGGAGCATATCCAGATTTATACCGTTTGTATCTCTGAATGAAAGGTTCGTTGTTGATACTATGGTTCGGATATTGGCAGGTTTAATTCCTATTACTCATATTTGGTTTCATTTTGCCACCACTGAAAGAGCAGCTCTGCTCTAGTGTAGTGCTTTATCTCTTCCGAGTTTAGTGAAACATTGGGAATATCACTTATATAGCTGATCTATGCTACTCTGCTTAGAAAAGGTATCGAAGAAGAAGAAGAAGAGGTTTATAAAGTAGAAACCCATCAATAATTGTTTTAGGACCGATATGAAACTATTTTATTTTTGTACTAATATTTCAAAAAGTGCACGGATAATTTCCGATGACTGTAAGAAACATCAAGTACAAGTTGTGTATTTGCTAAAGATTGAAATTCTTCTTTTTTTTTCTCTTGAATTCTGTTTTTAACCATGAGAGCTCTCTTGTTATTTAGTGGTTTGATAAGTGGTTCTTTGGCACTTATTACAGACACTGGCGAAGAATGTATAGGTAATATCCATTTCTATGCATCCATCAATATCTAATACCTATACAATAGTGGTTACGCCCATCGGTAACACAGTTGTAAAAGCTGGAGAAAAAATGAAGATACAATGGTAGATAAGTCAACATATGATGGCCATACTCATATCTATACAACAATTAGGTCTCATTCGCATATAGAAGCGTTTGAAAATATCTATTTGACCCTAACCGATGGTGTCCAGAACCCAGTTATTATTGCATCTAATGTACGAACAGATCAAAGAAAGATCACTGTCGATCTCCCCAGAACACTTATTCCTTCTAATGCATGTAAAAGATTGGTCAAACTGAGTTTATAAACTAAACTAATCTCAAAACACGTTTTATCTTGCTGTAGATCGTTTGACATTAGGTGAGCCACCTCATCACTGTACTGTAGGAAAATTGCGAGTTGTGGCAGCAGCACCAGGTATGTTTCTTGTTTTATAAGATGAAAATGATCCTTATAATGTAGTAATGGGTGATCCATACAATCCTGCGAACACTACGACAACGCCTGGAGTTTATCCTAAAGAGGAAGATGGAGCAAGACAGCTAACGAATCATAATGCTATCCTGTTGACTGGTTTATTGAGTATTGTCTATATAGTTTTACAATTCCATTTTATATGAAATAAACCATGCGAATCCTTACGATAACATAATCAAGAAAGAGAGATAAAGAAACAATAAAGAATTAAAAAAAAGGGGATTTGATTTCTTTATTTTTGTTAAAAGAACAAACTCGTTTTTGGTACGTTTAATTGTTGAATAGAACCAATGGAGTTTCAAATTAACTGCTTTTAGTAAGTTTTCGTATCACTAAGCTCTTTACTGTTGTCCTTTTCATTTTTTTTATACTTGATTAGAACAAGATCACATCCTTTTGTTTAAATATAATAAAATTATAAACAAAAAAGGGAGGCATTATAAAAATAAAGATAAAAGGAGATTTTCGTAATAATTTCCCTTTTTCCTAGTGTCTAAAGCATTTGTGCTACTTTGGCTTTTTTTTATCCCAAAATATCAAGTTCACGTTTTTTATTCTTTCTACTGTTTTCTTTCCTTTTTCTCATAAACACATAAAAAAACATTATAAAAAGAGCAAAAAGAAAGGATGACAGACCGTAAGAGTGGTATGGTCCAAGCCTATGGATATCCAACAACACCTAGCAACCAGATAGTGTCAAGAGCAGTAGCCGCTGCTGCTGCCAATAGTCATCACTCAGGTAGAGGAAAATCAAGAAACTCAAAGAGATATTCGGTTTCAGCCTTTTATTCGATGGCTGCTGAACAGGATAATGAAGTAGAGGATGAACTGGCTCAAGGTGTGTTGTATATTTGATTGTTTTCTAGTCTTTTTCATTATTTATATTAATTTTTTATTTACAGCACAACGAAGTCTCAGAGAATTAAAGTCGAAAATATCTGCACAATCAAAAAAGAACTTTGTACTGGAGAGAGATGTAAGATATCTTGATTCACGTATTGCACTGCTTATTCAAAATCGCATTGCATTGGATGAGGTAATATAAGGAAATTTGTCACATCTTATATATCTCACTTTAAATATAAAATAGCAAAATGAAATGGCTTCACATCTTGAAGAACATGGATTAGGTGAAAGTGATTGCTTTCCTGACGACCGTAAAATGCAACAATATGGAAACTTTTTCTTTATTCTTCAAAGTGAACCTAGACATATCGCTACTCTCTGCAGACTTGTTAGTCTATCAGAAATTGACACACTGTTACAAACAGTCATGTTTACACTCTACGGGAATCAATATGAGAGTAGAGAAGAACATTTACTGCTCACCATGTTTCAGGTAAAATATCCCATTTTAATAGATGACGAGAGAGAGTAAAAACTTAACTTTCAAAGTAAAGAATGTACTCGCAGCACAATTTGAGACATCGACCGAATTTGGTTCTTTACTAAGAGCAAACACACCAGTCTCCCGAATGATGACAACCTATACCAGAAGAGGACCAGGTCAATCTTATTTGAAATCAACTCTATCCAAAAAGATATTAGATTTAGTATCTCATCAAGACTTGGATCTCGAGATTAATCCAGTCAAAGTTTATGATCAAATGATTACCCAGATTGAAAAAGAACAAGGTTCTTTACCGGCAGATTTACCCAGGAGTGTCACTCCCGAAGTAGCCGCTAGCAATCAAGATGTACAACGCATCATTCAGCCCCGTTTGGAAAAATTAATAGAAATTGCTGAAGGATTTCTTGATATCATACTCTCATCTACTGCTCAAGTGCCTTATGGTATTCGATGGATTTGTAAACAGATTCGTTCACTCACCAGAAGAAAGAGTCCTCATGCGTCAGAGAATTCGGTTTGCTCCATGATTGGCGGATTTTTTTTTCTTCGGTTTATCAATCCTGCTATTGTAACGCCAAGAGCTTATATGTTACTGGACACAGTACCTGGAAATGCACCTAGAAGAACCCTCACTTTGGTAAGTACAGTAATAAGCAATGATTGTATATGTATATACTGATTTTCCCTTATATAGGTTGCAAAAATGCTTCAAAATTTAGCGAATAGACCATCTTATGCCAAAGAATCATATATGCTTCCAACCAATCCATTCGTAGAGAGAAACAAGCAAAGAATAAACAAATTCTTGAATGAGTTGTGTGAAGTAGGAGACTTTTACGAAACACTGGAAATGGATCAGTATATGGCATTATCCAAGAGAGATATCGTCATTAGTATCACATTGAATGAAATGTATAATACACATGCACTTGTTGAACGGCATTTGGATGTTATTGCACCAAAAGAAAAGGATCATTTACGTATCTTGATGACGGAACTTGCACCAGCACCAGCACAGGTATCACGAAAAGAAAATAAGACGATTGATTTACCCTTATTTAGCCGTTGGGAAGTTCCCATTCAAGGTAAACAAAAAACAGAAAAAAAAAAATAGAAAAGGAAAGACCTTATTAAGAATGTTTCCTATAGACCTTACAACAGCACTCATGTCTGAGAATAATATCACACAAAACGATATCCTTTACATGGAGACAAAAGCCATCTATGTTCAACTTATTCGATCTCTTCCTCATTTGGCATCAGGGCCACTTGATTTGGACTATATTGCGGAAGTAGCAGCGACAACAAAAGATGCTCAACTGGTCAGAAAGGGAATAAAAGTGAAGGACATGCTAAAAGAATTAGAAGACGCTGGCGTCATCGACCATAAAGACCACTATAAGCTACTTGTAGAAGAAATTACACAAGAATTGACTCATCTTGGAAATCTAAAAGAAAAAGTGTTGCAAGAGATCGAATCGCTTGAGGGCGTATACAAGACAATACTGGACCATAACAATTACTTGAGAAGTCAACTGGAGAGTTACAAGGCATATCTGCAGAATGTACGAATTCAGAGTGGAGGAGATAAGAGTTCAAAAGTGGGTATAGGTGTAGAGGTCGAAGGTGGACACAAACCCAAAAAGACACACAAGGGTTCAGCAAAGGGACCATGCAAGTTCTCTCACAATCATCTCGAAAAGGACGGCGTCATCACAGAAAGTACTGTGCCTGAAAACAGGAGAGCCAATATCTTCTTTTCTATATCGTCTCCTTTACCGGGAACTTTTATCATTGCAATGCATTTCAAAGGAAGAGAAAAGCCAATTCTTGAAATGGATTTAAAGCTGGACGATTTGCTAGAAAAGGTAAGCTAGTTATACATTTACAATTGTTTTTTTTTTCTAACTTTCTATAAAGCAACAAGACAATGTTGAGTTACTCGATCTTGAATATGTTCGCTTAAATGTTAGCAAGACTTTGAGTCTATTAAACAAGAACTTTGTCAATAGAAACAAGTAAATCTTTCAACTACAAAAAAAAAAAAAAACGTATATGTGTGTGTGTGTGCAAAAGGAATCCAATATTACTATTACCAGCTTAATTACTCTCGTCGCTTTCTAATAAACCCTAATTCTATCCTCTTTTGCCCTTGAACACACATAACATCCTTTTTATTAAAAGTAATTTGATTATTATTCTCTTTTTTTCCTTTCCCAAATCTAAAGTGAAAGAATTAGCAATCTGTCTTCTACATATTCCAATTCATTCTTTACCTGAATGTAGCTTTCAGACATGAAAATCATTTGTGGCATCATCTCTTCTACAATCAAATCCTGTATCTGATACCATTGCTCTGTGCCACGATGGCGCACATGTACCTTGTATGAACCCTTTCCTGGCTCTGGCCCTCCCTCATGAGAGATATTTGCCAATAGATCATAATGAGCTCCCAGTGTTTCTTTTTCAGGATCATTCGAGACTATACATTCCATCAGCTTTGTTACTTCATACTATCGTTTATACTTACAGTTAGACATGTCCAAGTGTTTGATTGGAAAGTTAACAATCGTTGGATTTTTTTCGTTTGTCCAATTGTTCTTTGTAAATCGTTTGATATGAAGAATAAGATACTGTGGTAATCGCGTAATGCTGTATCGCTTCAATTCGTTTGACACCTCTTGTACTCTTTTACCATCGAATTTGCTTAGAATGGTCGTTAGAGGTACTTGAGGCACAATGTCTCGCTCACGCTCATCCTGATATAATGGTACGGGTGGTAAATCTAAAGCGAGGAATAGAAAAGGTGATTCTTGCACCTTGATTGGCTTTCTTGGGTCAAAGTTACTGAGAGCATCCTTTTCAGTGGCTATCCCAGGTTCTTGTGATTCAACCTTGACCTCTCCTTGAAAGTATTTGTAGATGATGCCTGTGTGCCGTTGAGACTTTAGTATTTCTATGGATGGATCTCTAACTTACTGCTATTTCTTTTCTTTGTTCCACCAAGGTCCTTATGAAGCGTGTTCAAGAACCAAGATAGAAAATCAATTGCGTTACTTTGTTCGGTCAACTTGAATCGTTTTCGACTTGCATTGGATATTTCTTGTACAAGTTCGTGTGGACTCACTTGTCCTTTGAACGCCCTAGGGTTCCATATCTTTCGAACCAATGTGCTAAATCTGCAAACTATATAAAATAATTGAATCTACCGTTTACTCTGTTTTTGTTTGTCTATTACCAAGTTGAGAGGATCCCTTTGATTCAAAGTCTTGCAAGATAAAATAATCGCGAATAGGGGGAATATGCGCTAATGCTTGAATAATGACATTCACATAGTCATTTGCCTTGATGTTGTTTAACCCCACAAATCCAGGTATGTATTTTTTATTATTGAGATCGTATGCAGTCTTTAAGGTATTGTCTAATTCTGCCACTTGTTCTTTTGTTAATATAGGATTCAGTACATACTATCATAGTGTCAGTTGTGAGTCAATTATATATATATATATATATATATATATAGATTTTTGGTTTACCTTGATATCATTTAATGAAGGATCATCTACTTCATAGCCATCGGGCAAAACATAGACCTTTCAAAGTGTTACCAAGGTGCATAATTAATACTAACAATTACCTTGAGCGTAGTTAGATTGATAAACACATGATGGTCTTTATCAATACTATGAAAGTAGGCATGTGAAGTCTTTCCTCTTCCTTGATAGTATTTGCCACACGTCAAGCAAGCATAAACATTAAGATGAGAAAGGGAGACAGAGCAAACCTTTTCAAAATCAAAATCAAGCATGTGTCGATCGATAGTTTCCAAGTATAGATCAGTCGTCTCCTTATCTTTCTTGTTGCCATTATTCTTGGGTGGTGAATCAAGACGTGCTCGTTTTGATTGTGGTTCTTCCATTTTTTTTTTTTTATATAGAAAAGAAAGGAAAAAGAAGTCGTGGTTTAAACTTGTTCTTTTTCCTATTTTTTTTTTTTTTAATGTTGACAGCTAGTAGTAGTACTAGTGCTAAGGATAGTACTAGTACTACTAATAATAGTGATGCTAGTACTACTGTTAGTAGTGGTCATAATAACAATGAACAAGCATATGCTAAGCTCGAGGGAGATAATTTTTGCTATTACATTCGAAACTTTCAAGTAACTTTGGGAAGAACAACAAAAGTACCAGATCGTGTTGACATTCCTTTAGGGAATGCCAAATCAGTATCAAGACAACATGCTCAGTTATTCTACAACTTTACAAAACAGCAATTTGAGATGACTGTATTTGGTAAGAATGGTGTCTTTGTCAATGAGAGATTTATAGAGAAAGGTATTACAGTTCCTCTAGAGCACCGGTAAAATAGATAAAGCCAAAACCAAGTAGAATAAAGTACTGATACTTTTCATTAGTACCAAAATACAGATAGGTGAAGTCTCTTTTCAGTTTTTATTACCTGAAGTAGATTCTATCAAAAAGAGGTCATTAGAGATAGAAAGTAAATGCATAGCGACTGCACCTCAACAGTTGGAAAAGCCATCCATTTATCATGTTTCCAATCAAAAAGACGCCAACACAAAGCCGCCACTTTCTTATGTTGCCTTGATCACTCAGGCCATTCATTCAACCGAGGATAAAAAGATGACTTTGGAAGGGATATACAATTATGCTATAACAACCTATCCTTATTACAGACAAACCCAGAAAGAATGGCAGGTATTTTAAAAAGGTTTCACTATTTATATACATAAAATACCAAGACATATCATAGAGCTCTATTCGTCACCAACTTTCTTCAAATAAGATGTTTGTTAAACTTCCAAAGAAGACTACTGAGCCAGGCAAAGGTGTCTATTGGACAACTGTGGATTTGTTAACAGATAAAGAGAATAGAGAAGTAACGGAAAACGTTGTTTCACGGAAACGGATAAAACTTGAAGTATCAAATAGTAATAATAACAATAGCAATGATGATAATAAAATCAGTAGCATCGACATCAACAATAATAACAATAAAAATGATAACAAAGAAAGCGAATCAAACGGGAACAACCAAAAGGTTGAATCCAAATCTGCGGAAGATGTGAGTTTGGTTGGCCTAGATGCAACGCCTGAAACAGTCGATAAAGTGCAAGCAGAGTTACAAAACACCATCCGCCAGCACATTTTGGACCCTGAGCACCATCCTTTGCCACCTGCATTAGCTCGCTTATTACCGCAGGCCATTGCTCAACTACCACCTCATTTAGCAAATCAGCTTTCTTCTACCTTGATATCTTGTACATTAAAACTTCAATCTTCGTCTTCATCATCTTCGTGACATATGTATATTATAAAAAGTTTATTTAAAAGAATAAAGTCTTACTTTCTATGTTTTTCATACGACTTTACAATATCTTCTAATGACTTTCCTTTTGTTTCGGGTAAGAAAAACAAGGTAAATAAAAACGATAGGGCAGCAAAGACGGCAAAGATGACAAAGGAATAACCAGCAATATGTGCAAAGATGACAGGGAAACACTGTCCGATCAAGAAATTAACTGACCAATTGACACATGTACCCATCGATCCTACTGAGGAGGAAGCATAGGTAGGTGTCAATTCGGAGGTCATCATCCAAGGAATAGGACCAATGCCAATAGCAAATGATGCGACATATAAAAACACAGAGACGACAAGAAGAGAAGGAATGGTGTAGACGTATCCTATGACCAATAGGGTACAAAAGATACATGCGCCTGCATTGGCAGCAAGGAGAAGTGGACGACGACCCATACGGTCGACCAAGACAACGGCTGCGATAGTGACCACAAAGTTAACAACGGTAGCAATGATTGTCATGTACTTGGAGACTTCTTGATCAAATGCCAGAGTGAATATCTTGGTAGAGTAATACATGACGGCGTTAATGCCCACAAGCTGCTGGAAGCCGTGAAGACAGACGATGGTTAGGGAGATACGACGGATGACAGGGTCCATGAAGATCTGGACAATATTCATCGCTTCAGGGGGCTGTGAGGCAACTATAGTCGTTTGGGTATCCACAAGTTTGGCAGGCATTGTTCCATCTGTCACTTCAACACTATTATACTCTATCTTTTCAATGGTCAGGTCAAGTTCTTGAATCATGGATTGAGCAGTAGTCGTGCCAAAGTGTCCTTCGAGCATATTATAGAACTCGACATCAATCAATGCATTACCTCTTAGCTTCTGTAACGCTTGTTTAGCTTCCTTTATACGATTGACAGAAATAAGATAACGAGGTGACTCTACACAAGTGTTCATAAGAAAGAACTGAATGATGGCAGGTATAGCAACAATCACATAACTAAGACGCCAAAGTGGTACGTTGGCTAAAAAAAGTCCAACAATAGTCGAGAGTAAAATGCCAATCACAATGAAAAATCTAGAAGAGGCAAAAAAAGTGTGCGCGTCAATCGACACATTTGGAATGTTTCTTTTTTTTTGTAGCCTTACTGGTTGCATGTTCCCATGGCGCCACGCGTAGGTATGGTTGCTATTTCCCCAATATAAATTGGAATTGTTAACGAGCCAATTCCACAGGAAATACCACAGAGAATACGTCCGATGATAAACATAAAGGGAGAAATAGCGCATGAGATCAGAATACCACCAATGATAAAACCAAGGTTATTTAGAATGATAGTTTTTTTTCGACCTAGCCTTGTTTGTATCGTACCACCGGATAAACCGCCAATGAGTCCACCTACGCAAAACGAAGCGACGGCAAATCCCCTTCACAATAAATGAGTTCAAATGCAAACAGTATAGATACATGCACAATTACCATAAAGCATCATCCATTAGTAAACAATCGGGAAAGAACCGAGAGTAAGCATAGTTGGATCCATTGATACAGTGATGTGTCACTTCTCCTGGCACATTGGGCGACCCGATAACCCAACCGTTACTGAAGGCACCCAAACAGGAAACCAAGACACAATAGAGCATATAGGGCGGAAATTTTATATGAGTAGAATCCATTTCAGACATGATTTATTGATATAACAGATAATATAAAAAAGAAAAAGAAAAAAAAAGGGTTGATGTTTATAAATCCTCCTAGAAAATTGAATATAGTTTTGTTGGAAATTTTAGTATGAAAAGAATTAAGACAATTGTGGATCAAAATGAGATGTGGTGATACTTTCTCTTCTATTGGATAAAGTGTTCATGATTGAAAAATTGTTATTGTTATTGTTGTTGTTGTTGTTGCTTTGGCGTACACCCTATTGTGATTGAGTTATGTGCATTCATGTGTATGATTATAAATTTTTACCAATGGATTTTTACTAAAAGACAGGCGTATGCCGCCTTTGACAGAGTTGCTAAGCGGGTTTCCATGAAGATCTTGTAATGCTTGCGCTGCATATATGGCATCCTCGAATTCGACAAAACACATGGGTCCATTCGATTTGTTCTTAAACGATAGACGCTTATATCCCGCACATTTTGAAAACATGGACTTGAGTTCATCTTCATTGGCATTCGGAGGCAAGTTGCCGACATAGAGTGTATTGCAGGGAGGATTTTGATCTGCTGGATTTGTGCTTCCTACGAGCATACCACCCAAGCTACGATAACTATGATTTGGTGATAAAATACCTGGAGGGGGTGGCGGAGAAGGTGAATGAGGAGCAGGTGAGATGGATTTAGGAGGAGTCGAATTAGAAGTATGGACAAATGGAGGAAATCTTGAAAAATGATGTGGAGGATCATGATGATTCATTAAACCAGTTGAAACAGTTGACATTGGTCTAAGCGGGGGAGAAAGAATATGATGAGGATAATGTTGTTGCTGTGGTTGAGAGGATGGAATTATGTGTGGATGAAATGATCTATCATTGCTATTATCATGAGGTGTTGACTTGGATAAGTAATCAAATTCTAATTCTTTGCCATTGTGGAATCTATTAGCAGCTACAGCAGACAATCTACTCTGAAATCTACCATTGTTGCTGCTAGATAAAGATGGACGGATAAATAGATCCATTGATCTAGCATCTACTGACTGTGAACGTGAAATAAAGTTCTCTACGGGTGGTGGTGAGCCAACAAAGGCAAGATCGGAATAGAAATCGGAGTAAGATTCATTTGTCATGGAAGAAGGAGTTGTGATAGGTGACATCAAGTCTTTTGGGACGGATGACGGTGGGACAGAATAAAATGCTTCATAAGCCGTATTAAATCGATTAGGTGTTGGCTGTTGAATCTTTTGAAGCTCTTCTTGCTCCATTGTATGCTGCTCTTGTTGTTGTTCAGTTACATTTAATTTTTTTGTATGAAGATTTTTCTTTGCCATTTCAGCTTTTAATGTATTCCCTTTTTCAGGATCTATTTTACGTCCATTCAATACATCCTTTGCTTCCATAGCTTCTTTGCGTGTCCTAAACTTTGCAAATCCAATCTACACAAGAATACATAAGCACATGTGTATGTAGTAAGAATATGACTATTTACTATTTGCTTCTTTATGTTATTCGCTAAATCATCATCTCCATCTTTTAATGATGGTACTTTAAGCATAGCGGCTTCAAACCCAGAGGAAAATAAAAACATGTTTTGGAATTCACGCTCTTGCATATCCTCTGGGAATCCTACTACAAATATAGTAGAAATTTCTTCTCTTGTAGGTGAAACAAGCTGTTCTCCGTCACTACCGTTCATTAATCCATTCTTGTTACTATAAAATGAGGTATTTAAAGGAGTAAGAGGAAGCGGCATTTGGCTCATTTTTTCTTTATGAAAAAAAGGTATTAGAGTTGCAAGAGAGAAGAAAGGGGAGAGAGGGGGGTTAAATAAACTAGCTAGCTTTATTAATATTGTTTATATTTTGCATCATTTCTTAACTTACCTCCTCACAAACGCTCACGCACTCTCAAATACGCACACAAAAAAAAAGAAAGAAAAAAAAAAGAAGAGAAAGGGAGAGAAAGGTTCAGGCTCTTGTAACCAAAAAAAGATTAAAATCGTACTTTGAAATAAACACGAGGGGAAAGACTTGTAAGAAATTGTGAATGCACGTGACCTTTCATAGTGTTGGTTAATACAAAGTTCCCTTTTAATATTGAAAGAATGCTTCATATTAAGAATATATTTAAGGATATGTCCCCAGCAGTAAAAAAAAAAAAAAAAGAAGGGAAGAAAAGGGGAAAGAGGAGAAGAGGAGATAAATCGGATGCTGATAAGAAGGGATAAAGTAGTAAATGTGCGCGCGAAAAGAGCTTACGGAATGACAATAGTTTTGAAAAAGGGTATAAATACTAGGAAATAGTTTAAAATTAACTTTTATCATTATTATGATTCAATCAGTTTCCATGCTTAGTATTACAGTAAGAACTTTTCATAGTATTTTCATAACGTGAGAAAGTAACCAACCTAAAAGGATTCTTGCTTTATCGAAATTGATTTGTCAAGCAAAGAAGGTAGACACAAGTAGTATTGTCTCTTTAAACTTATTTTTTTTCTGCCATAGCCATTTCAAAATATCAGGAGCAAACGTCTATAGATATCGAAACATCACCTTCCGCCTCAATATGGAAAGCAGCAGAGACAGGCGACATAGAAGCTCTTGAATATTTTTTGCAGCACAATACTGAGTTACTCAACATGCGTGATCCAAACACAGAATGCACACTTCTTCATCTCTTAGTTTCCAATGTACAAGATCCTATACGACCACTAGAGCTCCTACTTAAACACGGAGTAGATGTTACAGCTCAAAACATTTATAATGTCCAAGCGATTCATGCTGTCTTTCTGAACTGTCCTTATCCACTCGAAGCTGTCCGATTGCTTTTATCATATGATGCAAACCCTAATGCGCGAGATGGCGATGGATGGACGCCGCTTCACTATGCAGCAAGATTCTGTCAGTCGCCTGGGCCAGTCTTAAAACTATTAATTGACGCAGGTGCAGACGTAAATGCTGTAGATGTCAACCAAAAATCAGCGTTATTCAGTCTTTTGGCTAATGGAGATCACAGCCAGACACTTGATTGGCTCATTCACACCGCAAAGGCAAACTTAAAAATAAAAGGAGATTTTGTGGACAGCCTGACACGTAGGACAAGACAAGGCACGTTGATACTGCAAGCAGCCAAATATGGAAGGTTTTCCTGCTTACAGCTCCTAGTCAACTCAGAGACGGCAATGCAGAGTTTGCAGTCTGTTTTAACGAGAGAAGAACTGGATGACGCCATTGACATCATAAGAATGCAGCTGTTGAAACTGTCAACAAGAGAACAAATAGAGAAACTAGGATCAATGATTATTTTGCTGGAAGAACTGACTCAGAAATTATCCAAGAAAAAGAATAAATCAAAACATCATTCAGTCATCAAGAGAAGACCTAACCTTTTGAGGAGGATAGTGGCTGCTGCGGTTACCAGGACAACAACAACAACAACAACAACAACAACAACAGGTGTTAATGGGAAAAAAATATAAGCGCAACGAATGATATTTAAACTAGTATGAATTCATGCAATAAAAAAATTTTATTTTATTTTTTCTTCTTTTTTCTCTTTTTTTCTTTAATAAATAATAATAATAATAAGCATGACAGGTACAACACATACATCAAGCATATTTGAAGATGGTCGAAGAAGGAGCAGTTGTTGTAACTTTTGTCAGATAGAAAACGCACAATTTAATCCCTTTGATGATAATAACAGTAATCACGGATCGTTAGCAACTCCTCCTCTAAATAGTGTATATTTGGATGATGTACAACCGTTCTCACAGATATACATTTTAAATTTGTTTATGGCACCTGACATGAAAAGATACCTGATAGAAACCCCACTGTCTGATGATATATATCAGCTTCCTGTACACCTTCAGAGGCTAGTACTCGAAGCAAGAATGGAATTAAAAATGGTGAAAGAAAATGGTGCCTATCAAAGATTAGAAAGAGTAAGAGATTTTGTAAGAAGTGTAGCGGGCCCAGAGGATACGGCGGCTATGATTCAAGTAGTAAATCATCTTGTTTATGATGATGATGAATTGTCAACAATATTGGGTCAATAAACTGTCATTCAATATTCCCCCTGTATTTTTAGTGGTTCTTCCGTCTTTTTCATTACCGCTTTTGTCTCAGATCATAAAAAGTACAGGATTATTTAAACAACCACGTATCGCGCAGGTCACAAATTGTGTTTCCGCTAAGTCTATTTTTTTTTGGAATTATCCCCTAAGCAACTTAGAAAAAGCACTCAAAACCACTTTGGAAAAAAAAATGTTTTTTCCAAGTTCTTCAAATTAACTGGAAAGAGTTTTAGTAGAAAAAATAATGTGTATTTATTGCATAAAGAAAAGTAGTCGACCAAATAAAAAGTAGTTAAAAAAACATCTTTGTATGGATTTCTTGCGTTTTCGATTGTGGATGTCAAGTTCTTAACTTCCTGCAACAAAGATTCTAAAAAGTCAGGGTCTCTTTGGCTAGATTTGTTAAGTTCCTTAATTTAAGCGCCAAAAACAACATGTGCTTGTTTCAGTGATTCAGAAAACGTATTTACACGTAATAGTCTTTCTACTCCTGTTGTTGCTCTTGCTGCTCACGCAAAATGGCTTAATAATCCCCTTCATTCTCGGTGATATTAACTGCTTCATCACCAAGTCCATCTACTTCCTCCACTGGTCTACGTGAGGAGGCAGACTTGTCAATGTACGGGATTGCTTACGTACGGGAAACAATTGATATCTAGTTTCTATTTAAAACCTTTTTAGACGGTTATTCTTACTGCCAAGAAAGTTTTTTTTGAAAGCGCTTGCTATTATATACTGTAGTTCTTTATTTATTTATCAAGAGTATGTATACAATATTTAAAACATTTCAGTCGCTTTTATCAACTTTTTCTTCTTCAGGCTTCCCTTACTCAAGGCTCTCTTCTTTCTCATTACCTTTTTCAACTTCATCTTTGTCATCATTATATTTGCCTTCATCACATGGGCCGTCTGCATCGTCGTTACCCTTCGCTTCATCGTCATCTTCATCTTACACATATTCGCTTTCGCTTGGCCAAACCATGAGACGGATGCCCAATCTTTTTTTTTTTTTGTGTGTTCTTTATCACCAGAGAGAAGGAGGGTACTCAAATGAAATTTTGAAATGAAAACTTCCTTTAACTTGTCATTATATACCTTTGCTGGGAATTACCTTTTTGGCAAATTCGCCAACGGTTAAATCAGTCTGCTTCGTATTCATCGAGTACAAAACGCGCAAGTCAATTTTCATATCAATGTTTTCCTTCTTGGCTTTCTTCGGCTTTGTATCCCCCTCAATTAAAGTCGGTGTAAACTACGCACATGAGGAAGTACACGAGAGGATTAATGCTACAAGCACTACCTGTGATGTCGTCAGCAAGCCTTTTCAATGCGCAGCGTCAAGCTAAGCTTTGTTCAGGAACAGATATCTTTCCATGCTTCTTGATATAGAATATGACTTTTATAGAGTTTCAGGAAGAAAGAGATAAAAAGAAATATTATTATATATTTATTTATTCTAATTCTATGCTATCAGTCTATCAACAAAGAACCAAGACCAATCACCTGTAATTATGATAAATTCGTATTTTCTATCAGAGCATCTCACTGGATAGTCTTAGGTGAGGCAGACGCTTTGGTTAGCATGCAGTTGTAAAGTGGCGCCACATGTAGTGCACAGAGAAAGTGCTCGTAGCGTTAACCTTCTCGTGGATTTCCTCGTGCGCATAGTTTTTATCACACTACGCACACACGAAAATAAAATTAATGTGACGTATACTATTTCCCAACAACACCTTCAGAGTTTTCAGCATTTTTTTTTAAGGAAACGCCAAAGATCTTTGAGTGGAAACAATCTTTAATGGATTCTATTTTTCAGTTGTGTTGAATTAAAATTAGTACTTCTCTTTCTTTATAAGGCTTCGCATGAAAACCATATGCTACTCAAAAGGTTCCCTCTGCGCTCTCTGATTGAACAAGTCAAATCTATTCTAGTTTGTGAATATAAAAAAAAAGATAATCATAAACTGGGCTCCTTTTTTTTTTCTTTACCTTTCAGAGATAGTTCTGTTACTTTCATAAAGTTCAAAGTATTCAGCTTGCAAAAATGCAATATATTGCTATGGATAATGCTCCTTTCCATAAGCCTAAAGATGATATTAATGAGCTGATAAAAAGAAGTATTCGCCTTCCTCCATATTGTCCTGAGCTAAAATCAATTGAGCATTTATGGGCCATATTCAAAAGCAAAGTAAAGCAAAGTAAAGCGAAGTCAATTTGGCGATGCCGAGGACTTGAACACAAGAATAAGTGAAGGCAGTCAAGATATTCCTGTTAATATTCTTCAAAACATTATAGACACTCTATTAGCAACTTTCAAAAAGTTTAAACAAAGATAATCTTCAATAAAACCGCAATTTGAGTATTACAAAAACCGTCTTTTGGACATTACAAAGTCGCTGACTGGCTGTAGTGAAACTACAAGTTGGAATATCACAAAACCGCCGTAGGACTAATATTTTTAGACATTGGAATCAAATAAGAATTTCATTAACTATAAGCCTATGATTCAGTCATATATCGATAAAGAAAATGACTCGGGATGCGCAATGGAAGCTGAGGAGGATTCCGCTTTCCAATACTGTATTTTTATAAAAAAGCTAAACTCTTCGTTCACCAAAACTATTCAACATATAGCTTGGATCCATCCCCCACAGGACGGAAACCTGTTCTAGCATCGTGGAGGGAAAGAAAAAAAGAATAGACCCCTTGAACCCAATAGAGCTGATAATATTGGGGCCAACGTGGACCACGCCAAGTATAGAACGCTTTGCTGTACTGCCTATGGTGAGGCCATACTCTATACCTATAACGGTTGTTGAGGCCGTATTACCTGCTTGCATGGAAGAGTCTACCACATAATGAATAGCGGAGGTGCAACCAAGTCTCTTGGAGGCACTCTATTAGACGCTAGGGGTATTGTTCACGATAAGCCTAATAGAAACATCCCACAAAAACCCCATTTTTTGTACGTGAATACTATTGATAAGATTCACTACGTTACGAGGAGCTCGCTGAAACAAAGATGCATGCTGCATGCTACACTGCGCTTGCGGTTAGCTACATGCGTTAATAGAGTACTAGTCATCCAAAACATGAAAGGTAAAGAAAGAGCAAAAAAAACTGAATACGCGTTCTTATACCTGTGAAAATTTAACAAATTTTAAGCTAATCATAAATCAATTTGGTTTAAACTAAGACATGCGTGTAGCGAGCTAGAAAAGTATGCTGCCATGTCCCTTTCCCTCTTAAAGCCATTTACAAAGTTCAAACATGTTGCATTTCTACGCTTATACCAACGAAGATTATACACTCTTTGACATGATATAATCTATATATGTTTCGTACACAATTCAGAGCTATCTTAATATTAACATAATACACTGATCATGGCGTCTGTGGTCTGTATAATATTTATAAATCTTTAGTCTTGTCTGATTGGATCATCATCAAGCTTCATACTTAAATCTAGTCTTTCAGATATCACTGCACTTGAATGAATAATAATAAAGTCTCGCCTTTTCTGGGCCAAACTAATATCATAAAAACGCCCAACTGACAGCAAACAAAACATGTATGAGAGTGGTAAAGAAATTAGGCTGCATATCTTTATTTAAAAAAAGTATTCTTTTTTAGTTAGCAGCTGCAGCTTCCACCTTATTGGCAGCATCAAGACCAAGTTGCTTATCAGTCCACATGGGTTCAGGATGGACAGCGTTTTCAATGCCCACACCAGCACGACCACCTTCAGCAGCCCAATCCTGAACACGCTTAAATCCATAGCGATTCCAGATCTTATCAAGTGAATGAACGAGTTCATCAATCATTACGTCATTATGACCAGGAGTGGGAGTAATGCGAAGTCGTTCTTCGCCAACGGGGACGGTGGGGTAGTTGATGCTCTGAACGTAAATGTCATGTTCGGATAAGAGCTCATCAGAGGCCAATTTGGCAGCAGCAGCATCGCCCAAGAGAACGGGTACGATGTGAGAAGGATTGGGGATCACGGGAATACCAATGTCGTCCAAGCGAGATTTAACGGTACGAGTGTTGATCTGTTGCATTTGACGTTCAGTAGAGGATCTTTTGAGGTATTTAACAGATTCCATAGCACCAGCAACAACAGCAGGAGGAAGGGAGGTAGTAAAGATAAATCCAGGAGCATAAGAGCGAATCATGTCAACAAGGGTAGCAGATCCAGCAATGTATCCACCGACAACACCGTAAGCCTTACCCAAGGTACCAGTGATGATATCAATATCATCCAAAACGGAGCCATTGCCCATGACAGGACGAGAGGCATTCAAGTCATAATCAAGGTGCTCAGCAACACCAGCACCGCGAGGACCATACATACCAACGGCATGGACTTCATCCAAGAAGGTGATAGCACCATACTTCTTGGCTAAATCAACAATTTCACGAATAGGGCCGATAGAACCACACATGGAATAAACAGATTCAAAGGCAATGATTTTGGGAACACTAGGGTCAACGGCTTGTAATAATTCTTCAAGGTGTTTCATGTCATTGTGGCGGAAGATCTTCTTGGCGGCTCCAGAGTGACGAATACCTTGGATCATGGAAGCGTGATTGAGTGAATCAGAAAAGATGACGCATCCAGGTAGTTTAGAAGCAAGAGTGGAAAGGGTTGCATCGTTTGCAACATAGCAAGAAGAAAAAACGAGGGCACCTTCTTTATGGTGCAGATCAGCAAGTTCGGACTCCAAACGTAAATGGAGATCGGCGTTACCAGCGATGTTTCGCGTACCACCAGCACCAGCACCATAACGATCCAAGGTACGTCTAACAAACAAAAAGTTAGCATTTGGTTTGTAGTCAAATCGACCCATGCTTACTTCATAGCGTCCGTCAAAACAGGGCTTCTTCCCATACCCAAATAATCATTGGCACACCAAACTGTGACTTCATCCGTAACACGGGCAGTATGGGCGCGAGGGAATTTTTGAGCTAAGCGGTTAATGTTATTGAAATAACGATAACTCTTATCTCTGTGCTTTTTATCTAATTCCTCTTGATAAAAGCTTTCATAGTCGAAATGCTTTTGAGTTTGGTGTGCTACAGGGGGAACAACCTTGGGGCCTTGGTTATTATGAGTAGCAACTAGATATCATATGAATTAATTCACACACACACGTAACAATCTCCGCTTTTTTATAAATATTTACTTGAAGCTTTTACAGGCTTAGAAGGTGTCTGTTTGACAACGCTGGAAGTAGACAAAGCACGAGCAGAGATGGCTTGACTCATGACTGGACATTGTTTTGCCTTGGTGATTAATGGATTGACACCAGAGGAAGTCATTCTACGAAGAGAAGAAGCAGATGCCAAGTGGATAAAGGGACATGACTTCTTTGCTTGCATTAAGGCAACCTCCATCTTGTTAAATTAATAAAGTGGGGGGAGTAAAGAAAAAGAAAATGTAAGAAATAAAGAGAAAAAAAAGAAAGGGAGACAAGGCCCTTGCCGAAAAATTTTTATCTTTTAAACAACTGCTAATTGATTTTCCGAAGAGGATTATCCAATTGAGATATTTAAAATCTCTGACTAAGGCCAATCCATCAAAAGCTCTACTAAGGCCATTTTTTTTTCTTTTCGTGCAAGTACACCAATAGATCAACTGTTTATAGAACTCCCTCACAAATGTGATGAAAGTTATGATACCAAGAGGGATGAAAAGCCGATTAGACATATAGAGTTACCGAGCGCAGCTATTGCCGAGAGAAGCTTTATGATCCATCAGTACAAATCAATTGTCTTTTTCTCTCTGTTTTTTTTTTCTTCCTTGCTACTTTTTAATGTCTAGTATCAATATCACTGGGAAATCATCAAGCAGTAACGTAATTCCTGAAAACCGGCGTACAGTCACCGAAACAAAGAGTGTGTCTTAAATTTCAACACCTCTCTCAGACGTCAAGAGGACAATGAAGTAAAGGCTTTTTCTTTTGTGATACTTGTTTTACACCGCATAAAGAAACTCGCTTTAAACTTTACAACAGATGAATTGCAAATAAAGAATACTATTTATAGTAGAAATGTGTAATTGTAATCACAAATTTCACCAATTAGCCAATGATATATTAAAGTTCTTCTCTGGCCACCATGGTTGGAATCATAGTGACTACAGGACTAAACTGACTATTGTCACTGTTTATGGTGCTCCTGGTAGACCGAGTGAGCCATGATATCCAAGAGATACCTACATCCCATGTACGCTTCTTGATAATGTAGAGTACAACAAAGCAAAAAAAGAATAGACCAATGGAAAGTAAGATTCTATCGAACCAATCCGATGCTTCAAGCTGAGTGATGACTCTCTTTGATATATTTACTAAAGCTCCTAGATTTTGGTATTCCGAGTAAGTGTTGGATAATGTCCTAGAAGATTCGGCTAAACAATATAAGCTTTTTTCTTTTTTCCTTCTTTATATGCTGTGATTACCTAGCATAGTCGCTGACAACGTGCTCTTTTCTAACTCCTGCTGCATCAATGTACTCGTTCTACGAAGTGCTTCGGTCACATCGGATGAGGCGCGTAAAAGTTCATGGTCATGATGACTATGATGTATTGTTATCAGTTGTCTCTAGCCCACACTTGTGCTTTTTTTTTTATTACCTCTTTTGAATTCCTCGCTGTTTTAATTCAAACTGTTCACTGAATGATGATTCATTTACTGTTCTTCCAAATAACTCTTCTCTGTTCCTTTTTTCCATGTTAATAATTTGTCTTTTTGAAGTCAACATCGCTTGTCTCGAATTGGCTTGTAGACTTGTATTTATTAAAGAATGTGTTATTGTTTATTATCTTGTTTGCTTACTGTCTAAGCTGATTTTCATATTCACTCAGTCTTTTCAAAATTAAATCTTGATTATCATCCTCTTCTGCTAATAGTTTAATAGACTACATAATAAGAGTCAGTCTTGTCTTTTTGCATTCTCTTGATGTTTACCGCAATCTTTTCTTCAAGACTTCGTAAATCTGACTTTATCAAGTCTGAAATTTCCCTTTGAACAGTAAGTGAATCGACATGACTTAGTCTCTCTATATGTTGTTGACAGTCGGCTGTAATTTCACTGAGAGCTCTAAACTTGGAATCTATTGAAGTCATTAAGAAGAGAACGTATATTCAATAGTCAACTTGGGGAATTGACAAATAATTTAGACACCGAACATAGGTCTAATGCATTATACTTTTCTCTTATTCTCTATCTGGGATCTATATCATTTAAACTGTGATATATATATATATATCCTTTTTCTCTTTTTTTTTTCTTGACATCTATAATAGCCTCTACTTCTATCATGATTCAACAACCTTCAAATAGACCATGATAAAAGAAAGAGAAAAAAAAATAAACAGCTTGTATATATATATATATGTATATATATACATTAAGAGAGGCTCAGAATGACTACATTTATACACACATGTTACAATAGAAAGCAATTGTAGTGATTTATAATCCTTATACAACCATACTTGAATCCATTGTTCTACCTTTTCTCTCTTTTAGTTCAGTTCGATCTCTTTGATGGCTTAGCTTATAAAATTTTTAAACCGCATATGGGAGGCGTAAATACGTAGCGGGTAACAAAGTATCTTTTTTTTTTCTTACACTTCATAAACCCAACCCCCCATTCTGATAGATGTCTGATAAGCTTACCCGTATTGCCATTGTTAGTGCTGACAAGTGTAAACCAAAAAAGTGTAGACAAGAATGGTAAACTTTTGAATCAGTTTGATAGCATAACAGTTACTTACTTCTTTGTTACAGTAAACGTTCTTGCCCCGTAAACAGAATGGGTAAGGAAATGTAAGATTCTTTAACAAGCCAAACTAAATATAACGTTAGGTAAGCTCTGTATTGAAGTTGAGCCTACCTCCAAAATCTCGTGGATCTCTGAAGAACTCTGTATTGGTTGTGGTATTTGTGCAAAGAAGTGTCCTTTTGGTGCCATTCATATCATCAACTTGCCCACCAACCTTGAATCCGAAGTCACCCATCGTTACTCTGCCAACTCTTTCAAACTTCATCGTTTACCTGTACCTCGTCCTGGTCAGGTTTTGGGTTTAGTCGGTACCAACGGTATTGGTAAATCTACCGCGTTAAAGATTCTTTCCGGCAAAATGAAGCCCAATTTGGGCAAATTTGACAATCCCCCTGATTGGCAAGATATCTTGAAATACTTCCGTGGTAGCGAATTGCAAAACTACTTTACCAAGATTTTAGAAGATAACTTGAAGGCCATCATTAAACCTCAGTATGTGGACCATATCCCCAAGGTTGTCAGCGGCAAAGTAGCTCAACTGTTGCAGGATAAGCATGAGCGCAACAATATGGAAGACATAATTGATGCACTTGATCTCAAAGACGTTCTTACTCGTGAAGTAAGTCAACTTTCAGGTGGTGAATTGCAAAGATTCGCTATTGGTGTTGTCGCTGTTCAACAAGCTGATGTGTACATGTTTGACGAACCTTCATCATATTTGGATGTCAAGCAACGTTTGAATGCTGCCAGAGTCATTCGTTCTCTTTTGTCCTCCAACACCTATATCATTTGCGTAGAACACGATTTATCAGTATTGGATTACCTTTCAGACTATGTCTGTATTCTTTACGGTATGCCATCCGCTTACGGTGTGGTTACGCTACCCTACTCCGTCCGTGAAGGTATCAACATCTTCTTGGATGGTAATATTCCTACAGAAAATTTGCGTTTCCGTGAAGAATCATTGACTTTCAAGATCGCCGAGACAGCCACGGAAGTTGCTGCTACTCAGAGTAACAACTACAAATATCCCAAGATGCGAAAGATTCTTGGTGACTTCAAATTGGATGTTGAAGCTGGTGAATTTACAGATTCTGAAATCATTGTCATGTTGGGTCAAAACGGTACTGGTAAATCCACATTCATTCGTCTTTTAGCTGGTCTTCTTAAGCCAGATGATGGAAACTCTGTACCTCAACTTAACGTCTCTTACAAGCCTCAAAAGATCTCTCCCAAATTCAAGGGTACTGTTCGTATGCTCTTCTTGAAGAAGATCAAGGGTGCTTTCTTGAACCCTCAATTCAACACAGACGTCATTAAGCCTCTCAACATTGAAAATATCATTGATCAAGAAGTCATGCACTTGTCTGGTGGTGAATTGCAACGTGTTGCCATTGTTCTTGCTTTAGGTCAACCTGCCGATATTTACCTTATTGATGAACCTTCAGCTTATCTTGATTCAGAACAACGTATTATTGCTGCCAAGGTCATCAAGCGATTCATCCTTCACTTTAAGAGAACCGCATTCATTGTAGAGCACGATTTCATCATGGCCACTTATCTTGCTGACCGTGTTGTTGTCTATGAGGGTACTCCTTCCGTCCATGCTGTTGCCAACAGTCCTCAATCCTTATTGACGGGTATGAACAAATTCTTGGCTTCTCTTCAAATCACATTCCGTCGTGATCCTTCCAACTTTAGACCAAGAATCAATAAACTTGATTCTCAGCTTGATCAAGAACAAAAGGCCTCTGGTAACTATTTCTTCTTGGAACAGTAAATATTTTAGAGAATAAAAAGCATCCAATTGCAACAACATTAATCCCCTCCTCCTCAACCTCACCTATTCTCATTTTTCTACACGTCATCCCCCGTCACTTTCACCTACCCAAAAAACCTCTTTAGTAATTAAATAGTCCTTTTAAAATTTGGTTCGTTTTTTTTTTTTTCTTTTTTATAAATAAAAATAATGGCACAATCTAATCCAACAAATGTTGTTCGTTTTTTACATATAATTGAAAACTTGAAAGTAAAAAAAAAAACAGCAACAAATCCATTCTTCATACTTTTAACTCGCTATTGAGCAGAAAACCAAGAGAACAGGTTGGTTAGATAATGGAATTAAACAAGCAGAATCAATAGCAGATCATATGCATCGCATGTCAATCATGGCCATGCTTGTTAATGATCCCTCTATCAATCGTGACAAATGCATCAAAATGGCCATTGTTCACGATCTTGCCGAAGCAGTTGTAGTAAGGAGGGAGACGCGAATTAGATGTACTTGAGACTCATCATCTTTATATAGGGTGACATTACACCACATGCAGGTGTGAGCAAAGAAGAAAAGTTTAGATTGGAAAAAGTAAAGAGATATAAATCACTTTTTTTCATGTTAATAATATTGAAAATAGACTGCAATAGATGGATTTAAAGAGATGCTAGATGATACAGACATGGTGAATGAAATGGCTAGTCTATGGCACGAATATGAAGAAGCCAAGACTCCAGAAGCATTGTTTGTTAAAGATCTTGACAAGTTTGAAATGATTGTACAAGCTTTAGAATACGAAAGATGTAAAACACGATAGAATACACATGAATGAACATGATAATAATATATTCTTTAGCTGAAAAGAAAAACCTTCAAGGGTTCTTTGATTCAACAAGAGGCAAGTTTCAGCATCCTGCTGTAAAGGCTTGGGCAGAAGAATTATATAAAGAAAGATTAGAGTTATGGAAATAAACAGATAGAGTTTGATCTTTGGTCACTTTGCATATTTCTCTCTTCATCTATCAGAAAGCAGTCCTGTATTCATTTGAGTAGCATGAATGCTCTTTAAACCAGATCTAACGTTTTTTTTATTATTATTAATTAAATGAGTCAGCAATGCGGTAATCCTCTTTTACGAGATTGGGTAAAAGAATGGATGGATGAAGCAAAGCGTATGCAAATGAAATCATACTACACATATAAAAAGGTACAACAATAATATTACCTTGTTCAAAGACTTATGGTTTTCAAAACAAAAACAAAAAAAGGCTTATGATGCACTGTGTCGTTATCCCAACACCTTTGAACATCCATCACAAGCACAGAGATTAGAGGGCATTGGTCAAATCATGGCCAAGCGTTTAACAGAAAAAATGATTGAGTACTGTCAAAATAACGATCTGCCTGTACCTTTACCTGTAAAAGGTTGGTTGATCTAATATATATAAAAGCATAAAGTGAGCTCATTCCTTTTTAATAAAGGTAAACGCAAAAGAGGCGAACAAGATGATAGTACAGAGCAGAGCAGCAGTCAGTCATCAAGATCCAGAGCGCCAAAAACATATGTACCTACTTTCAGGTCCGGATCTTATGCCATTCTATTATGTTTACTTGATTTTCAACAAAATGGACAAACCAGCGCAACAAAGGAACAAATATGTTCATATGGACAAAAGTATTGCGATAATTCAATGACACTTGCTGATCCAGGAAAATCATATACAGCCTTCAGCGGAGTCAAGACGCTGATTGATAAAGGCTATGTTTATAAAAACGGTCGACCACCAAAATATATGCTGACAGAAACAGGAATTGCCATGGCTGAAAAATTGAGGGATGTCAATGGCGAAGGTCATAATGATAGTTCCCAGACAGTTAGAGAAGAAGAACATGCATTGGATATAAATGATACTGGATCAAGAAAGCAACCTAGAAAGAAAAAGAAAACAAGCACCGCTGATATATTGGATAGATTGTTAGAATCGGGTTATGGGATATCAGATGAGCCAGACTTGAGTTTATACACTTTGGATCCTTCTAAACATCATTCAATATCGCTCAACGGACGAACGGTTACAAGAGATACCACAACTTTATCAAACACTGGCAGCTTGGATAACACAGGTGATGCTAACACATTGAAAGAGCAAAAGGATGTTTTAAAAAAGCCAAGCAAGAACAGAAATTATAGTAATACGGCATTGGACATAAGCGCAGGATCGACTGGTTTGACAAGATCTCACTCCATCATGAGCATTGATGACGATTCAGAAATTGAACTATGCGATGATATATTAAAAGATAGCCAAGACTCTGTTAAATCAAAAGCACGCCCAAACAATATAGACGACACATTCTACTTTACTTATCTCGACGTTTCTAATACACCAGTCAAGTACGCGTCATCAGCAGCCGTGGACATTGATGAACTTAACTCTTGTCTTGTATATAAAATTCGCTTTTATTCAAGGCAAAGGCATCACCCACAAGCCGAACGACTAGTCAAGGTGACAGAGGATGAGGAAGTTGCAGGTACCTGTATTGGATTTCTACCAGAACTGTATACAGAGAGTGAATGTGTTGGGTTACCTATGTCTGTTGATGAAAATGATCTTGAAGCAGACGATGACGAACCAGTAAACAGGCCTAATACTCCGTCTTTCTCTCAACAGACATACGAATCCCAAGTTTATTCACAGCAAGCAACATCATCACAACAGCAAAGAAAAAAGGACATACAAGCTGAAATCAGACAGTATGTACAGACAGAGTATACAGAACCTATACTTCCTGAGGAATATGACATTATCCTAGTATTAGACAACCGAGAAGTTCAAATGAAAAACAATCGAAGCTACTTTCAAGAAAAACTAATCGAAAAGGGAATCAGTATCTGCACTCGCTCTCTGGACCTTGGTGATTTCATATGGATTGCACGTAAAAGGGGCAGTGCAGACCCATCGGATGAGTTATTCCTAGATTACATTGTAGAAAGAAAGCGACTGGATGACTTGGTACATAGCTTGAAAGATGGAAGATATAAAGAACAAAAGGCAAGACTTAAAAGATCTGGTGCTCAGCAAGTAATATACATCGTCGAAGAATATAACCGAGAATATGCTGTTAATTTTGGACTTCAAGCCATTCAGACAATCATGTCCTCCATTCAGGTTGTAGACGGCTTTTTCTTGAAGAGAACAAACACTATTGACGAGACGATTGATTACTTGGTATCATTGACGAGGCTTATTGAGCGAATATACAAAGGAACAACACTTTATCCCATACCAGGACATATAGTAACAAGTCAAAACTATATTGATTTAAAAAGGGCGTACAAGGATAAGGTCGGAAACAGCAAAACTGCATACTTGATCTCTTATCCAGTCTATAATCAAATCAATTCTAAAAACGGCAGTACGAGCTTGCATGAAATCTATCTGAGGATGCTGACGTGTATAAGAGGCGTTAATGCTGAAAAAGCGTTGGCACTTATGCGAGTTTATCCGACACCTTATTCACTATTAAGCGCGTTTCAAAACAAGGACGAACATGATGCTAAAAACCTTGCTTATGAGGCCACTCAAACACAGATCAATCGACGTAAATGGGGACCACAGCTTAGTGAGAGATTATACCAAGTGTGGGGTGCGTCAGAATACTCGAATACGGAAGCACTTAGCGATTAATGAACAATAAAAGGGAGTGTTATGAGAATGTACAGCGATTTATTCCTGTTTTTATATTTATACACAGTTGACTTTATTAGGATTGAAAGTATGTGTTGGCTTTAATATAGGATGACAAACCGCCCACGTCAATACGCCCTGAGATTGGAAACGTTCCTAGCTTGAACCGAGGATATAGATAAGCCAAGCATTTACCCGTTGCATCGTATTCTTCCTTGGGTGCATTGGATGCTTTACAATTGTCCACAAATTCTTGAATCAAAGGTATGGCCTTGCTGTTGATCAAGTAAAAGCAAGGACAGGCTTTACGTGATTGTGTAGCAAGAGGACTAGGCTTTTCAAGAAAACTGGTGATGATGCCTTGACTATCTGTTTCGACAATACCAAATTTATGGACTTGTTCCTCTGTCACAAGATAGGTTGTCACCAAGCATGCATCATAGTTTGAGTTCATTTGTTTGTATTTGTCAAAGAACTTGTCCAAGTTAAAATCATGCAAGAACAAGGTATCGCCACCCACAACCAAGACATCTGATTGATCCAAGCCAAAGTGGTTTATGCCAAACAAGATATCTGGAACTGCTCCGAGACGTGTTTCGTTTGAGGAGGTGCCATCACTCACGACATGGTCCAGAGGTATATCATGATATTTAGCCCAGGTAATGAAGGCGTCATAGCATTGTGCATTAGTTACAATGTAGATCGAACTAGACGTAATTCCATGCTTTTGAAAAAGCTCAACCCAGTATGTGATGAGTGCATCTTTCTGACCAAGAGGAAGTAAAGCTTTAGGAATCCCCAATAAATGGCTGTAATCTGGATTGACTGCCAAGTCTTTTTGTAAACGAGTTCCGTATCCCGCGCCTAAAATCAAAACTATCAAAGAGGGGGGTATTATTAAAAGAAAAGCAAAAACTGTTTGGGTGTCACACCTTTGATCATTATAGAAGAAAAGCGAGAGAAAGAAACAGAGAAAATGGGGTGACATGAGCTTGCTTAATTTGTGCAACATTTTATTTAATGAATAAACATGGCACTTATCTCTTCTAAACGTTTGTTTGATGTCTATCACAGCATATCAATAAAAGAAGGGAAGGTAATGTAGAACTTACCTCTGGTACGAGTTTTACTATAAAGAGCCATAGGATGCTTGAAATGACAGCGTACAGCCAGAATGTGCCTGATATAGATATCAACTTTGTCATTGTCAAAAAAGTAGAAGCCACTATTAAATTGAGGACCCAATTGGTGGTAGTTGCAATACCGTTTGCTTTTCCTCGAAGTTGAAGAGTGAAAAGTTCCCCTTGTATGATCCAAGGAATGTATCCTAGGCCTAACGCATAACTAGCTACATAGGATGTTAATGATAAAAGTAATATGATCATGATGGTGGATCGATCAGAGCATGACTGGCTATGAGCATTTACACAGTCAACATTCAAAAACGAAAAAGTCTCTTGCTGCACGGCAAATGATCCTCCCAAGACAATTAAACTTAAAATCATAGAAAGCATGGATAGGATCAAGATTCGCCTTCGACCCGCTTTATCGATAATGTTTACTGCAATCATTGTGAATACCATGTTTGCAGTAGCTACTACAAGTGCTACAGCTGTAGGGTCATTAAAGTTAGCCATAGCAAGAATGGTAGCTGCATAATACATCACAGTGTTGAACCCACTCAACTGTTGAGCAGCTTGTAATAAGCATGCGATCATTAAAGGCTTTAGATTTTCAGGTCTTTTAAAATCTTGATAAGTTCCTAAACTGGAATTCTGCATGTCTTCCTGAATAGCCTCAATCTCTCGATTAATAAATGCCTCTGATACATGCTGACCATAGATCTTTTGTAATGTCTGTTTAGCTGCCATAATATCATTTGTAAGCACCATTCGACGAGGACTCTCTGGCATAAATGGCATAATGATGAGCTGAATGGCAGCAGGAAGTGCACCAATTCCAAACATATATCTCCAACCACCTTCAGTTCGGGCAAAGATCATGTTGACTATATAAGCTACTACTTGACCAAATGTAACAATTAGTGTGTTTAACGTTGCCAGTCTTCCTCTAAAGTCCTTGGGTGCAACTTCACCTGCAGAAAAAGATATTAGCTTTTATGTGATTTATATCCAAGTTGCTTTACTGATATAAACTGGTATAATCATCGAGGCTGTTCCCACTCCTACTCCAACTATAAGTCTACCCAACAACAACATGCTATATGACTGAGCAAGAGCAAGTATCCCTGAGCCAATAACAAAGATGATAGATGCACACAGAACGAGAGGCTATCTATTGGTTATTCATTGTCTTAAAAGTTCAACAGAGATACCTTTCTTCCAAATCTATCGGATAACTGCACATCAAGTATTTGTGTGAGTACACACACACACTCTTTCTATAAAATCAGTCTATCTTACAGATCCAGCTATGAGTCCACCAAATATAGCACCCAATGTTGTTCCGCCAACTATATATTCCTTTTGACGCGTTGTCATTATAAAATCTCTTTCGATTGGACTTAGTGCTCCGGATATAACTAAAAATGAGGGTTATTATACATACAAAAGATAGTATTTTCTTTACCTCCAGTATCATAACCAAATAAGAATCCACCTAAACAGACACATGATACAAGAGAATATACAAATGGAGTTATTTTTTCTGACTGTTCAGTTTCAACAGGTACATTGTCTGTTGAAGGAATCCTTTCATAATGTTGTCTTTCCACATGATTATTCAACATTTGTAAAGAAAAAAGGAAGAGGAAAAGAAATATCTGCCTGCAGACAGCCAATGAGAAAAAGCAAAAAGTCACCGGGATTTATTCATCCGTCATTCATGCATTTTATCAAGGTACATAATAAAATGAATTTTAGGCAAGAAAGCGACAATATGTACACTTTACAAAGTGTATTTGTGTCAATTTAGGTCACAAGTGAACTTGTGTACGAGACAATTGTGCAGTCCTCCAAAGAAATATAATTCTTGATGTAGTTGTTGTGACAATTGTCTATGGTTTAGATTCACAAAAGGAAAATGATTATGTCATCTTTAATTATATAAAACCAGGGCAGTTCAATCATGCATAAAAGACCTTCTTTTTGTAAATGTGCTGTCTGAGTGTAAGGGAGAGAGAGAACTGTGAAAAAGTTGAAATAGCGCACGCGTTTTGCTTCTTTTTTCATTACTATTTCCTGCGTCAAATATGATAAAGAAATCCACTATTGTGTTAGCGTCAGGCTTAGTATGGTTGCGTTGGTTCATTGCGAGCCTTTCTGGTTATATACATCCTGATGAATTCTTTCAGAATCCCGAAATTACGTCTTCACTCATATTTGGAATTCAGGCTTTTACACCTTGGGAATATCAGCCGCAGAATGCTGCTCGCTCTATAGTTGCTCCGTAAAGGCATTGCTTGTATAATTTAGATTGAACCACTAACATAGCATAGCTTTCTTACTACTGGAATTCCCTTTTGGATCCTAAAGAACATCTTGCCTGAAGGACAATGTAAGAATATATTGAACCCATAAAGAGGGAAAACAGTAAACTAAACTAAAGAAAAAAGTACCCTCTGCTACCCAGCTGTATATAGCCGAACGTCTTGGGGCATTCGTATGGTCTCTCTTTGTTGGTAAGCGAAAGAAAGAAAGAAAGAAAAAAGAGAGAGAGAGAATTGACCGTTTACATAAAAAGACTTATGCGTCTATAGATTGTGTAAGCAAACAGGGGCATCCAAGCCATTGATTCCGATGCTGTTGGTGGCAACAAGTCAAGTCACCTTGGCTTATTACACTCACACATTTTCAAATTCGTTTGAAAGTGTCTTGTTATGTCTGTGTTTGTCTACAGTTGTTGACTATACAAAGTCCCCATCCAGCAAACTATCCTTTGCTTTAGGCGCCTTATTCAGTCTTGGAGTCTTTACTCGAATCACTTTTCCGTTATTCGCTCTTCCTGTTGGCATTGCATTTATAGTTCATGCATATAAAAGGTATTATATCATTCATATGAAGTTTAGCAGAAGGGGAACTTGACGATTTTATAGTCGCAACCTTCATCATTTAGTTTCATTGGCTTTGGGCTTCTTCAGTTTAACAGTCTTTTGTATTACGGCTGACTCGGTATACTATGGCACTTTGTTCTTAACCTCAAATGGCAAGCCGTTTAGAGATGTAAACCAGTTCATATCAACATTGTTTAATCCAATCGTCCTTGCAAGCTTTAAGGCAGAGGGAAGTCTCGTTATCACGCCTGTTAATAATTTACTATATAATATGAATGCTGACAACCTTCAACTGCATGGTATTCACCCGAGATATACTCATCTTGCTATCAACCTCCCTTTGCTCTTTGGGCCTTTAGCTATCCAGGGCCTTCTGGAGATATCATCAGTTCTTAAAAGAACGACTGCAGACACAAGCGAGCGCTTTCTCTATATTCTTATGGGCATTGTTTTCACTAGCTTAGTAGGACTTTCGATCATACCTCATCAAGAAGCTAGATTTCTATGTCCATTACTTGTGCCTTTAGTGCTGATCTATACTTGGAGACGACCCAATCTATCCCTTTCATTCTGGTTAAGCTGGTTCTTATTCAACATTATAACAACCTATGTGTTTGGTGTCATCCATCAGGGTGGAGTTGTTCCTGCAATGCGTTTTCTTCATTATCAAACAAAAGGCATACATAACTGCTATGTACTCACAAATGGTGGATTGTCCTGTAGTGTGGATGGATCTACTGGTAATAGCTCTGATAATACATCAAGATGTGTCATTCTAATTCAAAGTTTATAGATGTGCCTAATTACTATAATATTACTACAAAACTGGTGTTTTACAAGACATATATGCCACCACAGCATTTATTAGCTGTGCCGCTAGGTGATTAAATAACGAAATACTGCGTGTGTTTTATATTAACATTAGCCTACATATAGTCGAAGGAAACCATCATATTCGTGTATTAGACTTCGCTAGTCGCCATGATGACCTGGTAAAAGAACTCGAACAGAGTTCCGGTGTAATTCTACGAAGACGTAAAATGGGCGCAATCGATTTTGCTAAAACGAGTACGAAAAATGCATATGAGAGGTATATGTGTGTGAACATCAGGTGTAAATTGATAGCTGACCATCCACTTAGGACCTTATTCATTACACCAAGCTTTATCACCTTACCCATTATACCTCATCATAGATACATGTTAATAGCGACATTTAGTCCCCATGTTGGCTTTGATGATATGGACAAGATGATCAGTAAAGCGCAAGAAACGAATTCTGCAGAGACACAGATGAATCTAAACGTTTTCCTTATGTTGTCAGACAAAGACGACACATCATAAAAAAAACCACAAATAAAAACACCTTAAATCCTTTCATTCTGTCTTCAACAGCTTTGACTTAAGAACAGCCTGCATTTTTTTTTTACAGGCACTTTATATAAATCATTATTTTATCAGGGGTATTGATAGCATCTATGTCAAAGGTATGGTGCATTTTTAGAAAAAGAAACACATCTTGTTCCACTTCCAAAACTCGAATAAATCCTCCAAATTTAAATGCTGATGGCAATAAGTGTTCGGGCCGTATGATAATTGTTTGTACAACTACATAAAATGTAGTTTTCTTTTTCTTTTTTAACAATTTTTTTTTTTGAGATTGTAAGGTATAGGGTCTGGGGGACTCTTAATGGCGTAAGGCTTTCATCCTGCCCTAGTTAGTCTAGCGCTTATGAACAACTTCTGCATTTTTTCCATCTCTATTTTTATACCGGTAGAGTAGGTAGGCCCAGACGTTGAGGGAACAGGGGAGTAAGCAGCCATTGGGAGTCGTTTTTTGGGATTAGTTGTACTTTCACCTTCACGTTGGTTAGTCCTGTCAGCATCGAAATACATTGATTTCGAGAAGCCAAGAAGAGTACATATATTAAATGCTTTATTATTATAATGAAATAAACATATTTTTTTTTAAGTCCCTTCATGCAAACCTCTTCTTTTTAAATGTGGTCTACGTTCTATTTGTAGTAAATGGACAGAACTTAAGGTCTTGATTAGCAGTTTGATCAACTCATTTATATGCGATAAAAGCAATACTTTCTTTTTCAGATTGCTTTTAAAACACATTCCAGTCCTTTCTTTTTTCTTTTTTCTTTTTTCTTTTTTCTTTTTTCTTTTTTCTTTTTTCTTTTTTCTTTTTTCCTTTTTTTTTTTTTTTTTTTTTTTTTTTTTTTTTCATAACAAACAAATATGCAGCCGTTAATAAGGAGAAAGATTAAGGAGTAAAAATCTTCATCCTTTTTTTTTTTTTCCAAAGCAAACAAACATGTCTCTTCTTTCTCTCTTTAACATCAAGCATATCAAATTTAATATCAATCGATGAAGCCATTTTGGTAGCTATATACAACCACTTGGATTTTAAATCAAAGTTTACTTTGGCGACAGCAAACAAAGTACTATACGCGCTTTTCTACAACCGACCTATACCGGACTTACTTCAGGTCAATTTCAATTATACACAAAAAATGATTTTCTATACAAAAACATCACAGACGTGTCTATAATCAAAGGAAGAATTGATTTACAATACCTTGAAAAGTTCGTCAATCTGAAAATGATTGATATTTCGCGCATATCCTTTCCAAATGACCTTCAGCTTGCGATTTCCGTCGTCAAACATCTTTCAGATACTTTAAAAAGTATCTATGTCACTGAAGACCAGTCAGAACTAATCAAAGTAACTCTTAATTTTTTCCAAAGAGGAATATCTGTGTACGTAACTCACTTTGCCAAAACCGCATAATAACTAATCGAGTTTTTGTCTAGTTTTGTTACTAGAAATAGAGGCGAAAAACGGTTTGCTGATGAGTCAAGCAGTCGTGAATACCCCAAAGACTTTGAATGATCAGCTTTATTGAACAACAAATCGCTGCACTTGACTTATACAGGAGTAGAATCAATTATGCTATAAAATTTCCGTTAAGTTTCTCGCCTACAATGCTATTTGACAAATTTCCAGAACTTGATGCATCGAATTTTAAAGCTGTAGTTGATTGGGAACCTCTTGACGACAGATCTGTCTGACGAATACGTTGTTTTATTTGAAATGAATTAGGATTAAACAATAAGTTCCAAGTATATCTTTTTATTATGATAAATAAGAAGTGAAGAAAAATATAAATTATTAATACGCGACAACAATATACACCACATTGTATCACAATTAGTGTGATATCACTCTGTCTACAATCTCTTTTATATACGACATAATTTGGACATGTACTGTGCAAATTATGATAAGCTCTTTGAATACTCTATAAGTCAATATCAGTGCTAAATACAACACTGTCAACAGCTTAAAGCCATGGTGCTTTAAATCTGAGTTATTTATGGGCAAAAACTTCTGCACTCCTTTACCATTAGTTTTGTACCAGACTGAAAGTGCTGGATATTTGTCAATCGCGTCAAAGCTTATCAACATGGCAGCTCATATGAATATTTCTGCAAATGAAATAACCTCTCTGAGAAATATGCTGATATCTGTTCAATACTGGAAAGACTTAGGATTTCCAGATAACGTTAGTGATGTCGTGTTTACATAGATCACACATCTCTTAATTCTCTATTTATTCATTCTCAGCTAACAGACAACGTCAGACATTTACAGTCGTCACCTCTCATATATATTCAGGTCGTACCCTCATTTATTAGTTCTTCTCTCAACTTTAAAATAAAAAATAGTAATTGTTAGCTATTGACTCCTACTGTTCTTATATACAAATACCAAAAACGCAACACGTGATGAACAAATCCTCATGAGGTTCCAAGAAATCAAAGCCATTAAAAAGGCCAAAGATAGAAAGCCCTCAGAGGCAAAGCGTTTGTTGATTGAGCTTTTGTTAACGTTTAGTGACGAGCAACTACCTGATGGCATTATTCTAACAAAGATCTACAATGGATTACTTTATCCTAAAGTGAAGTTCATCAATAAGCAGAGAGTTCAAATAATGTCAAAGCAATAAACTTCATTATGTATAGCATTCATAATTTATGTGAAAAAAATCTACGTACATATCATCTTAATAACAAAACAACCACCCTCTCTATTGTTTATTATTTACCACAACAAATAACCACTTTTATAATTTCATTTTTCACATTTGAACCTTGTCTCAAAAAGAAAAAATTGTTACCAGACGCTGCGATGGCATTTTGGCAGCACAAATTGCCATTGAGGAGAACATTACAGAAAGAACCGTACGTTGAGTCTATCAACAATGGAAAAAAGAATGGAACTGTAGAGACGAAGCCTAGGTTTGGAAGACCTCCTATCTTCAACGATAGGAAAAGAAGAGAATTGAGAAGAGTAGTACGTGCAAACTGCCGGGCTACTCTTAAAGAAATTAGTCAACTAATCAGCTCCAAGGTTTGTGAAGACACCATATGCAATGAGCTGAAAAAAAAAACTTGGCTATGCCTCTCGTGTGGCTGTCAGGAAGCCTTTCTTGAACGAAAAGCAGCAAAAGGCAAAATATATCTTTGCCAAAAAAAAAAATAAACATGAAAACTGGACGGTAGACAACTGGCAAAAGGTGATCTGGACAGACGAGTCGAGCTTCGAAATCGGGCAAGCTGTCCTCACAGCCTAGAGTTTGGCATAATGCTTTAGAAAAGTTCAAGAAGGAATGCATGGCGCCAACCTTCAAAAGTGGCAGAACTTCAATCATGGCTTGGGGAGCCATAGCTGGTGGAAAAAAGTCGAAACTTGTCTTTATGAAGAAAGGCATGAGGACAAGTGCCGACTTCATAAACCAGGTCTATGAGCCACTATTACTAGACTTTTACAAAAGTCTGGATAGTCTTGTGCTCATGGAAGATGGCGCACCCATCCATAGAGCGAAAATCGCTGCCGAATGGAAGGAGGCAAAGGGTTTACAGAAGATGCCTTGGTCGGCTCAGTTGCCAGATCTAAATCCGATTGAAAATTTGTGGAGCATGATGAAGAAGAGAGTAAATGCTCTATGTCCCCATGCAAGAAACCTGCAAGCAATGGAAGTTGTTTTGGAGAGTGTTTGGAGTGATTTTACACCAGTAGCAATCAACAAGCTAATTGATCCTATGCCGAGGAGGGTCAAAGGTGTGATCAAGGCTCGTGGTGAACCCACCAAGTATTAGACAAATAAAAATCCAAAAATTGCTTCACAATTCTTATTTTTTTTCGATATTCTAATGTAAATGACCTTTTGCCACCATTTGTGCTATTTTATAACTGTAACAAAGCTATAAAAGGGCCGCTTTCTTCACTGTTTGGTGTTTAATAGCATTTAAAAAAAAGCTGACTTAAAACGGGCGCTATTTTTTGGAGGGCACTGTACATGGGCAATCGTTTGTAAAGTGCTTACAGCTGCACACAGACCAAGACAGTCACAAACGCCGTTTTCCAGTTCCAGATTTCTGACACCTTTTCTTTTCTCTTTAGGATCACAAAGTAACCACACAAACATGAGCAACGAACAGTCTCCGGCCTCAACATCAACAGGGAAAGGCCGTATTTATTTTGGATCCCTTGAAGGTCAAGAATCACTTAAACGACCACGTGTTGAAGAAAATACAGCAACGTCTGGTGGAGGAATCGATTTGGACACATTAGGTTTTTATATAATCTTTAGACTGTCAACATCAATCTAACGCGCGGCTTTATATATAGCGGAAAGTGTAGAACCTGCATATTCAATAAGATCGGGTGAAGCAGATAAAAGAGTACTTGAAGAATTCGAGAGAAGAAAAAGAGCATTCACGCTTGCTGTACCAACTGATGATGGCAAAGTTCGACAAAAGCTTCGAGAATTAGGCGAGCCGCAATGTTTATTTGGTGAAGGGGTACGGTGGATCGAATATGTTGGAAAGATATTAACTTGTTGTTTAGCCAGGAGATCGTCGTGATCGTTTGAGATACCTGTTGTCGAAACTAGAAGGCAGACCCATTGAAAGCGATGAAGAAGAAGAGAGTGAAGAAGAGGTAAAAAAAAGTACATATGTGTGTACAAGCGACAGTTGATCTTGACGTATTGGAGGATAGAATGAAGAAGAATTCTTCACGCCTGGCTCATTAGAACTTCTTGAGGCAAGAAAGTTTATGACAAAATATTCTCTACCAAGGTATTCTGGAAAATAAACTAGGCATATGAATTCATATTGATATAGTCTTGTATAGAGCAAAAGCACGTAATCAACGACAAAAAATAGAAGAAACAATCCCGCTTGCCTTATTAAAGGCTAGTAGAAAAGAGCTTCATCAAAAACTCAAGGTATGAAATAAATGATTGAATATAATCATTCTCTTATGGATTTATCATAGTCTTATGCAAACTGGTCTTCTCAAATTGCAGACGATCGACCTGTCGCTCAATGTGCCTTCAGTCCCAACTCAAAGCTACTTGTGACAGGTGCATGGTCCGGACTTTGCAAAGTATGGAGTGTACCTGAATGTGAGCCAGTATTGACGTTAAAAGGACATAATGATAAAGTAGGTGGTGTTGCATTTCATCCAGAGTCTACAATTAGTTTAGAAAAAAGCGTGCTTAACTTAGCCACTGGCGCTGCTGATGGTTTGATTAGACTATGGAGCTTGGAAAAGTAAGTGTTATTGTTATTTGCCTTGCTGTTCCGTAACCTTATATCATTATTAGAGAAACACCCATTGCTACTTTATCTGGCCACGTTAGACGTGTCGCTCGTATTGCATTTCATCCTTCTGGCAAGTACTTGGGTAGCGCAAGTTTTGATGGATCATGGCGTCTTTGGGACGTAGAAACAACACAAGAACTTTTATTACAAGAAGGACACTCTCGAGAGGTATATGCAATTGGATTTCAGTGTGATGGAAGCTTAGTAGCGACAGGGTAAGCCAATGATGTGTTAATTCAAAGAACAGGTCTAATGTTTTATAGTGGATTGGATGCTATTGGAAGGGTATGGGATACAAGAACGGGCAGATCTTCCATGACTCTTGAAGGACACATTAAAGACATCGTAGGATTAGATTGGTCACCTAATGGGTAAGTAATGGTCTTGTCACGTTTATAATGTCTAAACGATATGAATCACATAGATACCATTTGGCCACAGCTAGTGCTGATAACTCTGTAAAGATTTGGGATATCCGAACATTACGAAACATATACACCATCTCTGCTCATCAATCGCTCGTATCTGATGTTAAATATAGCAGAGGTGTTCCTGGCACTAACAACAATAGTCCATCTGATCCTAATAATATTGCCGGCTTATATCTTGCAACCTCTGGATATGATGGATGTGTGAAGATTTGGTCAGGAGATGACTTTAGATTAATAAAGAGCTTAGATGGTCATGATGGAAAGGTGATGGGTGTAGATATTTCACAAGGTAAAATGAAACAAAAGAAATATGCATGTATGTATATATGTTGATCCACTTTTGATAGATAATCGATTCATTGCCTCAACTGGATTTGACCGTACCTTCAAGCTGTGGGCAGATGAAAATCTAGTTATTTAACTGAATAAACACTACCTACTGAGTTTTCTTTATGATCTTAGTTTCTATCATGTTTAATTAGTTGCATACCATTAATGATCTGTGATATGACAACATAATGCTTTTTTAAAGCGGAAGCAAATAATATGGTCCTTCTTTTTCGATCTCAGTTGACAACTTCCCTTGCCTTTAAAAGGACAAAAAATAAAAATAAAAAAAAAGCATTTCAACATGGAATCAAATGTAAAACAGTAATAAAGTTTCGAAATTGCGTACAAGCTTCTTAACCACACCTCTCTCAATGTAGGCTACTAACTTGGAACAAGAGAGTCGCCAAGGTGAATTCCAAAACTACTTGTTTTCACTGGTAAAAAAAAAAAGAGCAAAAAAAATAGAGATCCCTTTTTTGACATCTTTTATATGTATATAGTTGGCACAATCAGCAGGATCAAAAGCTCATGTGAATGCTGTTACCATTCTTGGTGCCAAAGTCACTCGTCCAGCATTTCTCTCAAGCGCAACAAAGAAATTACTTGAAGCAAAGACAGTAGCTGAGGTGATCAACCTTTCTCAAGACACGGCACAACAGCTATCACAACTAGATATATTCGATCATGTTCAGGTCTTATTAGAAAATGCCTCAGATAATGATCCATTAGCTGTCCCAGATTCAATTAATATTGTATACAATGTTAAAGAAAAGAGTCGAGTGTTCATAAAGACTGGAACTGAAATTGGAAACAATGAAGGAAACATGGTAAATAGATATGAAAGAGATGATTTGACGTGAATTAATATTTATATAACAGAACGGATCAATCACGATACGTAATGTATTTGGAGGTGCAGAATTATTAGAAACTGTTGCTTCGTTTGGTACAAGAACTAGTTCTGCTTTTCAAGTAAAAAAGAAAACACGCACAATGACAAAAAAAAAAAACAACTAATCAATCCACCTTAGTTTACACTTGGTAAACCAATCGGGGCATCTCCTGACTCAAGACTCGATATCAATACTCATAGAGTACTTTATAACAATACACTTGTATCATCTTATGAAGAATTGGCAAGAGGTGCAGGTTTACGTTATAAGGTAAGTACATAGATGATAACGCATTTTAACAAAAGTATTCACATCTATTTAGACGCTTTCTAGATTTGGCTATCATGAACTTAGCTATGATTTAACTTGGCGTTCTATTGATCGTATGGCGCCTGGTGCATCATTAAGGTAAGAAAAAGCAAAAGTAAGAAACGATTTAACCTCTTTCTGTGTTTAGTATCCGTAAAGAAGCAGGACATTCATTCAAGTCGTCCATCAACCACGTGTTTGTACGAGATCGTCGTGATGATATGCTCTTACCTTCCAGTGGTCACTATATCCGTCTCGCCAACGAGTTTTCTGGTGTATTAGGCATCGGTAACGCTCATTTCTTTAAATCTGAGCTTGAGACGCAGGTCTGTCATAAGATAGGAGGCAATCAGCCGTTAATAAACAAAGAAGGCGAACCTGAGGGTGTGCATCCTGGTTTGGTTATTAGTGCCACCGCTCGAGCTGGATTCCTTGCCGAACTTGGTGATTACCCCAAGGCATCTACCGTATCAGATCGATTTGTCCTGGGTGGACCGTTATCAGTTCGAGGATTTAGAATTGCTGGAATTGGACCTAGAGATGGACGTGATGCTCTCGGTGGCAACATGTACTGGGCTGTAGGCCTCAGTGCCATAGCTCCTCTACCAACTCTAGAAAGTAAGCCACTTAGGGCTCATGCATTTGTCAATGCTGGAACCAATATCCCATGGAACAAAAGAGCATCATCTTTGCAATCAACAGCAGAAGCACTGAGTAGATCACCAAGTACCTCTGTCGGTCTCGGTTTAATCTATCGTCACAGCATTGCAAGAATCGAATTGAACTACTGTATTCCTTTGACAGCCGCAAAAGGAGATCAATTAAGAAGAGGATTGCAGTTTGGCATTGGTTTAAACTTTTTATAAAAAAAATACATAAACATATTAAACAAGGATGAAAGACAATAAGCTTATGCTTTTTTGCTGAAAAGCAGTTTTAGCTCGTCTAATTTACGGTTTTTGGTTTCATCACGAGACATATACAAATCATTTACAAGGGTATGCTTAGAGTCTTGGATCTCGAGTATGCGCTCTTCGACTGTGCCTTTAACGATAAACCTGGTCACTATCACTTCTTTCTGTTGGCCAAGACGATGAACACGATCGATAGCCTGTGACTCTATTGCGAAATTCCACCAGGGATCCTAGTATTTGTTTAGTTAGCATTCTACATATAATAAGGTTTTTCTTTACCATCATGATAACACGGCTTGCACAGGTCAAGTTCAGTCCAACACCTCCAGCTCTGAGACTGATAAGTAACACATTAGCACCTTTCTCTCCTGATGTTGCAAATGTGGAGAGAACCTTTTCTCGTTGTGGTTGATTATGTGAACCATCTAGTCGAGTAAAGTGAATGCTTTCGTAATCAAGCGCCTCTCCGATAATATCCAAGAAGCTGGTAAACTGAGAAAATACGACAGTTTTGAGCTTCTCCTTATCATACTGGCGTAGTAGTTTCATAAGTGCATTTATTTTTGTCGACGGCTTGAATCCTCCAACCGCCTTTCGTATGTTTATTTTGGGACTCTTGTCATCCTCCTCAGGCTGTTGTTGAGCAATTTCTAAAAGTTGGTTCTGTAAGATGGGCCCGGTTCGACATATTGGACAATCACCAGGCTGGCCTTGGTCCTCCTTTTTCTAAACATACAAAAACCGGTGAGATGGTATGCTTCACTTTATAAATATCTATAGATACCTGAAAATAATCCATCACACAAGGTCTACAAGCCATGTGCATACAAGGCATCGCAATCATGGAATCCATTGACTCAAAGCAGATGGGACATTCTTCTGGAACAACTGGCAAAGTTCCTTCTTCGGCGGTGGTACCTGACTTTTCGGTGATAGAAGACCCTTTCTGCTGCATTTTTAATAGATTTTGTAAAACGCTTAAACGATAGCTGTTGCTACTTTCTACAGATGAAGAAGATACTTGTGAAGTTGTTGCGTGTTTTGCAACTAAATCTTCCAATAATACACTTCTGCCGCCTTCTGCTTTCACCTCTGTCGTCTTTCCTTGGTTGTTTTGAAGCACAAGGTATGGGTGACAACAGATTTGCCGCAGTCTTGTCAAGAGTTGAAATATAGAAGCATAATTTTTACCAAGTTTTCCTGCTTCACAAAAGTAAGAAAACTTAATTTTGGAGTCGTTGTATATTGCATCATAAATATCTTGCTCCTCTGGAGAAAATGAAAGATATTCGATTCGGACCGTCTTTGAAGGCAAAGGCACCATAGGCAGACCTTGAGAATCCCTCATATTCTTTGTTCGTCGTAATACAATAGGTTCCAACACAGTTTGGACAGCAGCCAGAGCACGCGGGTCCTTTTTTTCAAATGGCAAAGTAATGAATGTTTTCCAGAATGCGTGGTTGGCCCAGGGTTCGTGTTTTAAAAATCGAACGAGTGCGTATAAATCATCAAGCTTGTTCTGAATGGGTGTACCTGTTACTGCCCATCTTCTGGTCGCAAAGATATCTTTACAGGCATTTGATGTTTTGGTTGATGGATTCTTTATTTGGTGTGCTTCATCTAGAACTACTCGCCAAAACTCAATGTTGTAGAGGGTTGTCGCTGATGCGTCTTGTTGCGCCCGTGACCATTCTCCTACTAAGACGCCGTAGGTTGTAATCAATACATCAGGAGCAGCCCCATCCCATTGGCATAAAGTGTTTAAGGATAATGATGAGCGATCATCTCCATAAAATACCTCAAGTCGAATTGAATTTGGTTTGGAGGCTCTAATAATTTCATCACGCCATTGGGCTAGTAAAGACATGGGACAGACAATCAGTGTGGTAGGTGACTTTTTGGATTGATTTTCAAGCTGTATTCTACTATAGTCATATCGGGACTTGTCACTGTGGATCAAACTTAGCACTTCTATTGTTTTACCAAGTCCCATTTCTATGTGCTTCTATTTCAGATACTCCCATAAAATGCTAAAATAATTATTCTTACCGTCTGCTAAAATACCACCTCTTTCTTGTGTGTTTGCTTCTGGAAATTCTAAGCTTAGTTCACCTATGAACTTGCAACATTAAGCATAAAGCCAATAGCGCATAAATCAAAGTCTCATATTTACCTGTGTATGGGTTAAAATAAAAGAATTGATGTTCGCTTGTCGTGTCTGGAAAGCTGTATTCTTCCCATAAGGGATGTAATGCACGCATATCCAAGTCACCATCTTCATAATGAAGACTTTCTTTAGCTGTCATCCATGCAAGTGCTCTTTTCTGATACTCTTTTAATTGTAACGTCAGTGTATCCGGGGGCTCCATAGGCTTAATCTCTGCATCAAACACTTGTGCTCTCTCATATATCGTGTTGAGCTGATCATCCGATACTTCCTTATTTTCTTCTTCGTCCTCATTAAGTTCTTGCAACTCGTCACGTTCGAGTGAATCAGGTTCTGTTCTTGTGTTGATGCTTTGAAGAATCATGTCCCAAGTGTCGTCTCCTCCCAACATTCTTCTGATGGATGATCGCACAGGTCTCATGCCTAGGCTCTTAAATAGTTGAACTAAAGATGTCTTTCGTAAGGTGCTTACATCCTCAGCTCTGTCACGCTGTCTGTTTTTATTCGCTTTTGGAATATAATTGTGAAGAAAGGTGTTTATACGCATAGCAGCTGGCATGATGTAGCATTTTATTGTAATGATGATATCTTCTCCAATCTTTAGCTCATTTGGACACCAGACAACCGTTCCTTCAAATTGGCAAATATTCTGATCAAGCAATATAGATACATAATTGGCAATCTCTCTTGGTAATCTACCTAGCTGACTTCCTTCATGTGCAAATCGGACAATTCTGTTTGTTGTATCAGTAATGTTTCTATCTCTAGAAATCTCTATCCGATCTCCTTCTTTTACTGGACTCTTCCCCACATAAAGTGACCAACCTACAAGAGTATTAAAAAGATAGACTCGACATTGTTATCATTTCTACCGCTTATGACGAGATCGCCAAGATAGTATCTATTTGGTTTCTTTTTCTTTGTTTGCGTAGTAATAGAAGGTGGATTAGAGAAATATAGATCTATAGCTTCTTCAATGTTGTTGTTCGTTCTATCTAGTAGCGATTCACATATTTCAGTTGAAGCATTCAAAATGGCCTTTAATGACTCAATCAAAGTGTTGTCTCTAGGTCGTTTTGACATGTGTAAAATAAATTAGGCAAATGTTCAAGACGCGATAAAAAAAGTGTGCACTACGCGCGCGCACGAGGGATACCGACTATTTTTCGCGAAAAAACAAAACACGACGTTGGCCAATAGGAGACTTTTTTTTAATAAATAAAGAGTAGTATACGATATTCTTTAAGTCAGAAGTAAAGCATAGATCATCATGGGAGAATACCTCGTTGATCAAAATTATATTAATTATAATTATATAGAAAGCTTCAAGTTCAATATAACACTAATGTAACAATTTTATATACTCTGCAAAGCAACGATATCTTTCTATGAAATACAAGAGAGAAAGGGGGGAATGTAATATGATGATATCAAGATTATGCTGCAATGTCATTCCAAGCAATAACAAACATTAAACCTAATCCAACAAGCATTGCAGCGAATTCTGTGAATGCTTGCTTTCTATCCTTTTTCAGATTGCCGGTAACATCGAGTAGTTCGGGTATGACACCAACAGTAGCAATATACAAGAATCCACCAGCAGCGAAAGGTATGACCAAATCACCAACACGAAGATCCGTACCTAATAAGCCCGTAGAAGTAATAGCGCTTGCCTTTTCTTGAATACCACTCGAGAGCGACGATTCCTCAATCATGATACCAATAAATGTACCCAAAAATGCGCCAACAGCAGTGGTGAACTGTGCCATCATAGCCTTCTTCTTGCTAAACCCTGATTGAACAAGAATAGCATAGTCGCCCACCTCATGAGGAATTTCATGGAAGAATACGGCAACAGCGGTAGTAGCACCTACAGCTGGTGAGGCATAAAATGATGCTGCCATAGCAAGACCATCTGTCATGTTGTGAGTGAAATCAGCCAAAAGATTTAAATACGCGCTTAATTTGATTCCCTGTTGATTCTTGGCTGTCATTTTGTCTTGTTCTTCTTTTTTCTTGTCAGTTGTCTTTCTTTGTCTTAAACCTTCTTTCTCATTGTCATCATTTTTAACTGATGAAGAGGTTCCAACTTCTTTAACATCATGACTATGACTGTGGTCATGACCATGGCTATGTCCACTACCACCGTTTACTACACGCATCATTTTGTCCATAAAGAAAAAGAAGAATAAGCCTACAAAGAGACCTGTGCCGATAAGAACATTCTTTTGGTTGTCAATAGTGATAACTGCATTTTCCTCGGTATGTTCACCCAAGAAGGCATGAGGAAGTAAATGTAAAAATACGTCACCGAGAAGACCACCTGTAGTAAAGAAAAGTGAGTACAGACTGAATATATTTTTGTTGGTTTATATAGTTCACTCACCCACAGCAAAACTGACAAGAACATTTAAAGCACCCGTGTCGATGTCAGGAGGAACGAAATATAATAACAGGTTTGGGAATATAGAAATATATGCTGTAGCCAAGATAGAGTTGGTCATGGCATTTCCTGGAAATAGAAATGCAAATGCAGCTGCCTGGAAAGACATTTTTCAACGAGTAAAGAAAGAAAGAAAGAAAGAAAGAACGCAAAAAATATAGAGTCAATTTAATAAATATATTGGATGTCCAATTTTGGGAATTCAAGACACATTAATTTGATATTGAATCAATACAGCTTCTTTATAGTCATCACCCGTTTGATTTTCATTATCAATCTTTATTATTTAAAAAAGACAACATTTAATACATACAATGAACTTGATATATTTAATAGAAAAGAAAAGGATACTGATACGGGCTCTCTCCTTTTTTTTTTCTATATCATCATTTGTTGTCTATGTTAATGCGCGAGTAATCTCTGGCCAAGTATATCATTTAAACATGTATATTTGTATATGTTTTATATATATATTTTGGACCGAGTTTATGCGTGTGCACACCATCTCAAGAGGGATAAAGAAAGAAAGAAAAAAAAAATGAGACGGAGTAAATAGAGGGTCTCTTTTCTTTCCTTTTAACCAATGTCTGATTCGAGTCAAAGCTCTCTTATTGATCATGAACAATATAGAAAAGATATTAAAGGTAGTTGAAAATAATAACAATAAGAGATACTCATTGCTGCTATAGATATATTAAGTCATTCCGACCTTACGACCATCACAGCTAAAAAGATTCGACTAGAACTAGAAAAGCGAACCGGTCAATCCTTGGACGGTATAAAGAAACAGATAAACGGTCTGATTGAAGAAATGTTTCAAAACGTGCATAACGATTCCAATGTTGAACATGGCAACAATCAGGATCAAACTCGTAGAATTGAGGATCTTGTAATTAACCATCAAGGTGTACCAACGAAAAAGAAGACCAAAACACCCAAAAATACAAAAAAGAGACCAGCGGAGAAGAAGCAAAGGGACATGCCTCTGCTAAAGGTGCTTCCTCCATTATCTCACATTATTAAAACTGAATACGTAAGTTTATATCATATCCTTGTTCTCGTCACTTATGCATAATCAGTGTTCCCGTACTCAAACAGTCAGCAAAATGTGGGAATACATCAGAGAGCACAACCTGCAGGATGAAAAGGATAAGCGTTATATCAATTGCGATGATTACTTTACACAGCTGTGTGACGGCGAGAAGAGGATCAATACCTTTACGCTAAATAAATATATTCAGAAATACTTTGAAAAGCTTTCAGATGAAGAACAAGAGTTAAGAAAACCACCAACGACTGAAACAAAAGAACCACCTGCCAAAAAGCCGAAAAAGAATCCACGCGATATGCCTATTGTCAAGATACTTCCGCCTTTAAGCGATATTATCAAGACTGAATATGTAATTCATATGCATATATATTTTATAAATGTCTAATATATCTTCTTTTTGCTAGTGCTCACGTACTCAAACGGTTAGTAAGATATGGGAGTATATCAGAGAACATGGTTTACAAAATAAAAACGATAGAAGATTAATTGATTGTGACAGCAAGTTCAAAGAATTATGTGATGGAAAGGAGCAAATATCATCCTTTACTATGAATAAATACCTTCAAAAGTGCTTTGTAAAGATTCCTGAAGAAGAGCAAAAAGCAATCAAGTTACAGATATATGGCGACAAGCAAGATAACGAATATGAAGATGAAGAAGATGAAGAAGACGAAGAGTGAAAACATACATAAAAAACAAACTTTGGGAAATAAACATAGTTCGATTACAGGAGATGTCTATTTCCAAGCCGTAGATAGTCTAATAGACTACTGTATTTTTATTAATTATTGACATTAATTTTATAAAATGTTGTCATAAAATAAAAAAATTATTTGCGTAAAA
>JAMYHX010000829.1:0-10757 GCA_025529335.1 Rhizopus sp. PT2906 | reverse complement strand
ATGAATTTTGTTCTCACCATGGGTGTATTTATTTTCGATCACAGGCGAATTTACTTTCCGGAAAGAGTGTATAACTCCACATTACCTTTCTACACTACACAAGGCTGTTTGCGGTTTGCTTGGTAGAATATTCTACATCTACAAGCAGGCACCTGCGGTGTGTATCATTAAGCAACCACAGATATATGTGCTATTTTATGATACATACTAACGCTTAATGATCTGGTGTTTAATCATCTTTTCACTATGATGTTAAGAGGGATAACATCAAACTAGCAAAGGACATGCTTACAAAAAAGTCTGTAATTGTTCCTACAGCTGCTACTAAAAAGCACAATCTTTCAAAACTCTCCACGACATCTTGTGTGCTAGTCAGTGGCTATTGCTACTTTGCATTCAAAAGATTGTTTGTTTAAAGCGTTGTTATTAATGTTAGTATTAAGTTTAAACCTCAATCTATCTTCAAGCACTCCTTCGAAATCACTTTAAAGTTGTATAATTCGCTGAAAGGTATACTATCTATGGTAAGCCTATACTTCTATAGATTCTCTCCATGACAATACAGGCAGATTAAAGGCTGTCTATTACATCCCATCATGCATATCTCTTATTTCTCACATGGACGATATCAGATATTTGTATGGGTGCAAGGGTTATTTGAGTGCGTTTCATAAAATTAAGGCAAAAGAAAACGCGTATTTATTTTAAAGCAATAATAATAACCATAGCAACAAGAAAGATTTACTAGACTAAAAGTTAGCAACAATAAAAGGGGGGTTTATAAATGATTGCTCATCACATGTTTTTTATATCATCCAGCACTTAAATGGCGATATGATAACACAAAAGAGAGCAAGCCCTCAAAAGGTTATCATGGAAACCATAAAGTGTCTGTCATATTTTTCTTCTTTAATCCTTGTAATCATTTATAAGATACTTACCTTAAAGAACTTCCTTTTGATTCAATCATCTTTAGAGAAGTAAGTAACAAAGAGAGAGAATATGGAATTTATACAAGTTTTGCTACTCTTTGTTTCAGACGACATTGCCTAAAGATAAAGGATCAAAAAGAATAAGAAATAAAAAGAGGGAAAAAGAGATGAGGCTCGTTGTTTTTTTCTTACCCTCTATTTATCCTTTTTTCTCTCTCCTTATTTTTGGCAATGAGCCAATGAGAGATGGTCTGTGCTTAAAGTTTAGTGTTTCATGTTTTTTTAAGTTTGCTTCACTCCATGTGCTTTTATCCTTTAGAATGAATCCTACTTGGCCTTTTGATATCTAATAAATACTAGTAAAGATACTTGATCTCACTATAAAAAAAATCTCATCTGAATGAGACTAAACAATAACTAGCTGCATTGCATGATTGTTTGAGTCACACAAATGCCAACTCCTTTTGAACTTTTTAGAAGGTTATTTCTGTGAAGCAGGGGTAGAAAGACATACAGGGGAAGCTGCATCATATTCAAGTAAATAGATCTAGTAAAGAGTTGAATTAGCCAATTACAATGTTATGTGCACATTGTATTCGTTGTCGTCTTTATGGAAAACATCAGTGATACAAGCTTTTAAGTTTAGAAAGAGATTCTTCTATAACCTTTGACATAGCATCAACTGAGATCGATTTGATTGTTTCCATAGATCATGTTTAAATAGAAAACAAGTCGAGTTGTTGATACCTTCAACGTTAGATATTTTTACATACATTTTTAAAAAGCACATTTGTTACTTGTTACTATTGTACATAATACATTAATGAGTCGTTACGATTCCGTCCTTCATAAAGAAAAAGAGAAATAATATTCATTATTCACAACATTGATTAATCTTAAAATGTACACATTAAGAATTTGATCTTCTTATTGTCCGCAGCAGAAATGAAAGAAAAGAAATGATATTATTCATTTCAACTCGTCACTAAAAGCTTGACCTTGTCTATTTCTCTAATCATTCAGTCGACAACAGCTTTGTTAATATTGAGCACACCATTAATCTGAGATTTAAGTTTGCTCTCATTTTACGTGACGTGTGACTACTAAAGTTCGTGGATCATTTCGCGGTATCAAATTCCTGGGAAAAGCATGATGACACGCTTCTGCTGCACTCATCCTTAAAGCATCTTTACTCTTATTGTATGAGAAGATTGCTTGACTTAAGGGTATATATCAAAATAACATTGCCTTTAAACGTTTCTTTTTATTTATTATGCTTAATTTCCATTCATCATGTTTCTTACCGGCTCTTTAATTAATTTTTTTCTTTTACAGAAAGACGCTGTCTGTAAGAAGATTGTAATCCTGTCTTTTTTCACTAATAAAAAGATTATTATACAGAGATTAACGACTTTATATTTGTGCATAATAATATTTAATTCGATCAAATATCTCAGCAAACTTCGATATTAGGAAAGAGTATACAAAAGGTAAATCATTTTCCCTTTTAGCCAATAAGCCAAAAGATTGGGTATGCAATTAGTAACAAATTTCCCACTTGCTGGATAGAATAAGGGAGAATCCCAATTGAAACAGTCAGCACTCATTTGACACAAAAGTATTTAAGCGACTGCATCCTCTGACCTCCCTTGTTCCTATATTTCTTTCTTTTTATTTCAATCATGGTTATATTCAGATCAAGCCAACCAACTGTCAATGTCCCTCATACAGACATCTACGCGCATGTTTTTGATTCAAATAAGTTTAATCAGAGTCGCTCGCAAGATAAACCTTTGTTGATTGATGGACTGTCTGGAAAATCACTTTCTTATGCTCAAGTGAAAGATTTGTCTGATAGAATTGCTGCAGGTTGGAAAGAAAAGGTGAAATTAAGCAAAGGCGATGTTGTAGCAGTGTTTGCTCCAAATCAATATGATCACGCCGTACTTTATCTTTCCTTACTTGGTGCGCAATGCATTGTTACTCCTGGGTAACGTATTCAAGCCTACATAGTTTTTGTTTTTCTTTACTTACCCTATTTTTTGTTTTTGTACATAGTAACCCGAGCTATACCGAAAGTACGTAAATACATTTACACTCGTCTCAGATTGACTTATGCTTATGTATTATAGAGGAATTTGATCATCAAGTACACTTGTCTAATGCCAAAGCTATTGTCACCGTTCCCTCACTTTTACCCGTTTTGACAAAAGTAGCTGCCAGAAATAATATTCCTAAAGATAGAATTTTCTTATTTGGAAGCGAATCAATAGATGGGTTCAAGTCGTACTACTCCATCGCTACTACATCAAGCAAAATCAGTCTCTCTATCCAAAACAGACCATCACCTGACGATGTTGCGTTTATCTGCTTCTCAAGTGGAACCACAGGTCTTGCAAAGGGTGTTATGCTCACACACAAGAACTTTGTTGCTCAAATGACCATTATCACTGAATTTGAACAGACTGACCCAAACCAAGATGACAGTATCATACTTGGCTTCTTACCCTTCTATCACATCTTTGGCTTAACTACCCTTGTTTTTCGAGCCTTTTATTGCCTCATAACTGTGGTGGTTGTACCAAAGTATGAACTGGAACTTGTATGCCGGTTAATTGAAAAGTACAGGATAACCACTGCTGCCATTGTGCCTCCTGTTGGTAAGGGGAATGTTCTTGGTTCAATAAGATTGTATTCTAACTTTATTGATCGTATAGCTGTACAACTTGCAAAAAGTGACATACCTCTGAAGTATGACCTTTCTTCGCTTAAGACGCTTACCAGTGGTGCTGCTCCCTTAGGTCATGAACATATCGAAGCGTTGAATGCACGTATTAAAGCATATGTACGCCAAGGGTAAGGATTTTTTTTTCTTAATCAATCGTACGGCTTAATCACAGTTCAATAGATATGGTATGACAGAAACAACTGCGGGCTGCATATACCAAAGAGTTGGAATAAGCCCTCCAGGGTCAACTGGAGAGTTGGTGGCCAATATGGAATGTAAATTAGTGGATGAAGCAGGCAATGGTAATGAGTTTAAAGTAACATCTCGTGTACCTTTCCTAACGTACTTTTATTGCAAATAGAGTTAGGCCCTGATCAGCCAGGAGAAATCCTTTTGAAGGGTCCAACCATTATGAAAGGCTACCTGAATGACGATAAAGCAAATGCAGAAACATTCACAGAGGATGGGTGGTTGCGTACAGGAGATATTGCAAGATACGACTCCAAATATGGCGAATTTTTTATTATCGATCGTATTAAAGAGCTCATCAAGTATAAAGGATATCAGGTTGCTCCAGCTGGTAAGCCAACGAAGAATACACGATATCTCTATATTCACTTATTCGTTTTCTATTGGAAAATTATAGAGCTGGAAGCGCTACTAATGAGTCATCCAAGTGTTGCAGATTGCTGTGTTATTGGTGTATATGATGCAGCTCAGGCAACGGAAATTCCTCGAGCTTACATTGTTCTTCAGCCTACTCTCGCAAGAAGCCAAGAAACGGTAGTCAAAATAACACAATTTGTGAATGAAAATGTAGTGGATTACAAAAAACTTCGAGGGGGCATTCGATTTATAGATCAGGTTCCTAAAAGTCCAAGTGGAAAGATTCTAAGAAGAACAGTAAAAGAATGGGTAAAACAAGAGCAAGAACAGCAGATCTCTCGAGCTCGTTTGTAAAGAAACTTTAAATAATTGTACAAACTTCATTTTATAAAGTGTTTTATTATGTTTAACTTGTTTATCACTTAATGACATTGTAATTCGATCTACCCGTTGCCCTCAAAACGCATAAAACTATACTTTATGCGCGTTCCATCATTGAGGCGCTTTCTGGTATAGTTGGCTTTTAGATAAGCAGCCTTCACTAGTTGTGGACTGGGGCGAAGGGTATCATCAGTATTTAACTTGTTGCACTAGATGTGCTAGTTTAACGTCTAACAACACCGTATCAAAGGGCAACTCTACAGTCATAAATCACTTTACACATAATGGTGTTATATTTTTACCCGCTTTACTAGTTTTTTAAAGCAGCTTACAAAATACTTAAAATTAAATGAATTATGTAAAGGTAAAAAATGATTGGTCAATACGGCCTATTATGGTTTGAGTTTTGGGCCTTTTGGTTTTTCCTTTAAACATGACGTAAAATAAAGTTGACTCTATCTTTTTCTCTCTCTCTTTTTCTCTCTCTTTTTCTCTTTTATATTCTGCTATTGGATGAACAACAGAGATACAGAATTAACAGAACTGCATAAATCAAAGCACTTTCAAGAAAGGCCAAATAATTCAGCACAGGTCAGATCAAACATTGATAGATCAGATCAAAATACAGGCGTCAACGTTCAACCACGGCATGAACAACTACCAGTATTGACACCCTTAGCTTCAGATTCGCCTAGTCACTTACAAGATCAATTGGACAGAGTAGTCTCAAGTGACAACGATGGTACTGCACCAAACAGATCTTCGTATACTTCAGATACACAAATCAGAGATGATGGATTAAGCGATATAAAAGAGACACAAGCTCAAAAAAGGCGCTTATCTCGACGATTTCATCTTTCCTTGCCACCACCTCCTCACATCAGAAAAACAGTAAAAGCATCTATTGCATTACTGATATCCACCATATTTTGTCTAGTCAATCATACTAGAGACGTACTTGGATCAGCTACACTGCTTGTTGCAATCGTTACAATATTTTATTTCCCTGTGCGAACAATTGGTAAGAGGACAAGACATGATTCTACAAAAATTTGTACATTGACATCTTCTTTTCCTTTTTAGGAGTGCAAACGGAGGTAAAACAGTATAAAGATCATTATTTAAATTAGATGTAAACAAGTATGTATGTAGGCAGTGCTACTAGGAACCTTTGGTGCGCTAATAGCGTCAGCATGGAGCATCTTGGGTAAGCATCTTTGTGTATCTTTGCAACATTGGTCTAAACGTTTTTTCCCTAGGTGCTTTTCTTGCAAGCTTAGCCCGTGATACTTCCAATCCAAATCCTGTACAGCCTGGTGCATGTGCAATTTTAGCTGTATTTCTATTTATTGGAACATTTGTTTTAAATATTATTCGTATAAAACTACCAAAAGGTACGCGCATATAAGCAAAAGATAAAAATGAGTATTAATTTATGAGGGAATCATAGCCAACTTTGCTGCTGTAAACGCCTGCATTATATTAACAGTAAGTCAGACTTTTACTCAACACTAAAGCGAGTAACCCTTTGATTTCTAGTTTACTATGACATACTATGCCTCTATTCCAAGATTCACTACTGCTGTCACTGTAAGTAAATAACAACAACATGAACACAGTACCTCTTTCTGATCTCTATCTAGTGGGAATTTCTTAAACCTGTTGCCCTTGCTGGTGCTATTTCTTTGGCTGTCAACTACTTTATTTGGCCGGACAATAGTATCAGCAACTTTCTTGGCGTCTTGCGGCAAACCCTTGGCGGATATAATGCATTCTTCAAAGAACACTCTAATGCGTTTTTAGACCTTGTGCCACCTTCCAGCCAATCGACATTACCCCAGCTTCATACACGTTTGCAGAATGGTGTACTCTTGATGATTGAATGCAAACGAGCAGTTCAACGAGAAATCACTTTCTCTCGCATTTCCGATCAAGACTGTAGCAGGCTGACTAAATCTGTGCGAAGCATGCGTGCTTCCTTACATGGCATTGGCCTTAGCTTTATCATCAAATCGAGCTATTTAAACTCTGATAACAGCAACTTATATTTCAGTAGATTCAAAAATTCTGAAATTTTGAACGCATTCAGCGCTTCTTTGGAAAATCTAAAGCCTATATCCGCTGAACTAACGCAAGCATGCACCGATGCCACTGGACAATGTCTTGACAGGATTACTAAACTTCACTATCATCCCAGGACCGGCTTGAATAGCATTCTATGGCCATTTCCAAGGCTTTGGGTTTCGCGACCAAAAGTGAGCAACATTGACACTGAAAATCAGCCTGCACAAATTTCATCAACAACGATGAAGGAGCTCATTGTTCGCTTTGACGAGATGAGTAAAAGCAGCGAAGCATTCAAAAAGTTTTTGGAGCTGGATCCTGCCGATCTGCCAAGGAATGGGCCGCTTTATTTAATATCTCTGTATCTTTATAATTTAAGAGAACACGCCATCCATATTGCATCCTTTATAGAACTAGTTGAAGAGCTTGAAGCAAAACGTAAAAATTATAGACTATGGTTTCCTCATCAGACACTATCCAGATGGTTACACTCAGGTGATCAAGTTGATGGAGCAGTTGGGGTGGATGTCCAAGAATCAGAAAATGTAAACGTAGGAAATGATTTGGCAAGATGTTCTACTCGCAATGATGACAATAGACGCGAATCAGACGAACGAACCGTATTCAATGCAGGAGGCGAACAAGACAAGGACAAGTATAGGAAAAATGACCCTGATGTTTCTCTTCCTGTTACGCCTATGCAAAAGTTCTTCAATGCAATCTATGTAGCTGGCAGGTGGCTGACAAGCACAACAACGTTTTTTGCATTCAAAACTGCTTTAGGAGTTGTCATGTTGGCTATCCCTGCTTGGAGACCACAGGATGCAGGCTGGTACATAGAATGGAGAGGACAATGGACCATGATCACCTTGGTGCTTTGGATGTTCCCGATGACTGGTGCATTTATTTTTGGGTTGATCGACCGAGTCATAGGTTCCATAGTAGGCGCGGTTCTTGGGATCATCGTTTGGGAGATTACGCGAGGAAACCCATACGGTTTAGCTGTTTTGTCTTTTGTTATCTTCTTGCCATTGTACTATATATTCTTTTTTGTGGCAAAATTCCGAGTTGCTGCTTTGATGAGCAAGATCACAATGATTTTAGTCATCATATACGAATATAACTATGCAGTATCTGGTGCAGCTGTCTATGATCAGGTTTATACGGTTGCCGGAAAAGTAAGTAACATTGACTGTTCACAGCATGGTGCTAAACTTTTTATCGTTTTAGCGATTACTGATGGTAGTTATCGGGATCGCTGCTTCTGGTATCTTGATTGCAATCCCTTTCCCGCCTACAAGTCGCATAGAACTTCGAAAAAGGCTTGCAAGTACAATTCGTGATATCGGCAAAGCTTATGGCATCTTGGCTGCTAGCACTATAGCTATTATTGATGAGCCAATAACAGATAAACAAAGTAAAGGATTCCAAAAGCTTGCAATTGAACTTCGACGACAGATTGCTGAAGAGCACACTCTTTTACATCAAGCAAAATATGAGCCGCCATTACGAGGTTACTTTCCTGCAGAAAATTACAAGACTCTAGTACAGATTGTGGATAATATGTCTGATCTTGTCATAAACATGGCTTCATCACTTGCTCAGGTTAAACCTGAATGGAAGCGACACATTGGGTCAATTCTTGGGAGAGAAAGAAAAGAATATGTAAGTTTAGTACCACAGAAACATAATACGTATGAATAACTCTTTGAATAGCTATCATCTATTCTTTCAACTCTAAAGATGATCTCATCTACTCTGTATGCAAAGACATCCTTACCACCCTATATGCTTTCTCCTATCGAGTGCAGAGAGAACTTTGTCAATCTACTCGAAAAGAAAATTATGATTGAACCTAGTGATATCGCCAACCCATCATTCCCTTCCTATTCTTCCTATTTAATGAACAGCCTTGTTTTTGTAGATGAGTTGCAAGTTCTCCTTTCAGTTGTTCAAGATCTGGTTGGTGTTGAAAATCCAGAACAATGGTTGAATTCGCGCTCATAGAATAACTTGTATATACATATTTGCTTAAATAGACTTGATGACATTATAGCATCTTTTTATTAAAAAGATTGATTTGTTAGATATAATATGTATTTATTTTAACTGAAGGATTTTTTTAGACCATCTATTGTCACTGCTCTACTCCTTTTATATTTGAAAAAAATAAGATAAATAGTCTGGTATAATTCAAAGCGAAGTCAACAGACAAAGAGTTTCATTATCGAACCGTTCTACAAAGAAATGAAGTATATGACATTTTTTATATTTTCTATTGCTTTTTATAGCTTTTTTTTAAAGTGCACAATGTGAAGCTGTCAGTCGAAACTGTATAGAAAACAGATGGCGCATGTTAAATGAAGTGATGTTTGTATCTTTGTGCCCTTTTATATTTTTATCTTTTTCTTATTTATTTTTATTTTATACAGTATGAGTACTTGTCTAAAGAGAGAGTTTTCCAAGGAGTAATGAGCCAGAAATATCAGAGGCAGTTGCTGTGAATTCTTCTTCTGGCTGGCAGATTTGTTCAATTTCAAACAGAATGGTACAGACAACTGGCTACCATGCAAACCAACAAGAGAGGGAAAATGCCGAACTGAAAACTTGTGAGGAAGTTGGCTCAGCACTTAATCCAGTGAATTAGAGTGATTGCTGAGAGCAACGTTTAAACGTCACGCCACCCGAAGGCAACTCAACAAATGCGCTCGTGAGGCGCGTGGATGACCACAACAACAAGCAATAGGACCACCAGAGAGCCAACCCATACACCACCTCAAAAGATGACTACGATCGTGAACGCTTGTCCGTAAGGTAAGGTAGGGATCTACACCAAAGTCTGGTTGACCAAATGCTTGAAGGCACTGGTTGAAGAGGTATGATGACCACCGAAAGCCATTCGAGACATTGATCTTGTGCTTTTTCAAGGAGGATGAGTTGCCTAAATTGAAAGGTACAGATTCACAGACTGTACTCAAAATTGGGTCTAATGAAGGTAGTGTAGAGACGGCTGGCCATGTGACGAGAGAACAGCACGAATCTCAGCACGGTAGTATAAACAAGCAGTACTAGTATCCTCTCCTTACTGTTGTCACTGAACGAGGAGATCAGGGCTTGTGCAAGACTTCGTGATACTGGTTTTGGAATACCCATGACTTGCTGAGGAATTTCATAGATCTCGATATGGCGTTCGACATTTGTGAGATCAACAAACTTGGAATCTCGAAAGATTAGCTGGATCACGAGAATTGAAGTCTTTCAAAGGCTTTATACCTGCCTTGTTAAGTGTTGTGAGGTGTAGTTGACATAGTCGTTATGGATCAAGATGGTGACCACTCGACGGTAGGGTTGTATAGGTGGAGAATGTGTGAGTTCTCCAAACATAACTTGACAGGTTTATCACGAGCACTAGAGACAGTCTCACAAAAGCAGCAATGGAGGTAGATGTATTGGTACCCGTTGAAGAATTACTGAGTAGTTGATTTATAAATGGACGATGAGTAAACGGTAACTTCCAATTGTATCTTTTTATTTTGGTGAAGAAATATGTAAATTACTAATACAGGGTAGAAACATATACCACATTGCAATGCAGATTACTAGCGTGATGTCACTATGTCTACAGACTCTTGTATACAATATAATTTGGACAGGTACTGTACAAATTATGGTAAGCTCTTTGGATACTCTATAACTCTGTATCAGTGCTAAAATACAACACCCATGGGCGCCGGAGAAAGGAGCGAATGAATGTGCCATCACTTGAAGTTGCGGTGAGCGGTCGGAGAGGGTGCGCTTAGTGAAGGCGGTGGAGGAGGATGAAGAGGAAATAGATTCCTACATACTTGATTTTCTTAGTAATTGTATGTTCTTCTTGAATCCTTGAGATTGAGATAGATGGATTACTATTACATGCTGATGAGTTAATCAAATTAATATCTGATAGCTTTTAAATGAACAAAACGGCTACACTGCAAATAATTGCGCGTTTTACTCGAGTTTCATCCGGATGAAACTTGGAATTTCATCCCTGTGTAAACTAGAAG
>JAMYHX010000828.1:0-10767 GCA_025529335.1 Rhizopus sp. PT2906 | reverse complement strand
AAAAAAAAAAAAAAAAAAAAAAAAAAAAAAAAAAAAAAAAAAAAAAAAAAAAAAAAAAAAAAAAAAAAAAAAAACAAGATAATGAAAAGCTTTGTTGGACGGCATCATAAGTAATGAATAGAAGTAGTGTCTCTAGTATTAGTCTAACTTTTAGCGCATGTAGCATTTCCCTTAAGAATAATTCAAGCTTTTGGAATTGCTAAAATGTAAATATTTTTACAAGTAGGCATATCTAATATGCTTATTTTTTTCCAATTATTCAGCTGTGGGTCTACAGAAAGCCCAAATTGTATGAACGGCTTTCTATTAATGAAGCCAGTTTCAACCATGTTTTAGTTTGGCCAGTAATAGAGTATGCGGTGGACACCGTCAAGAAAAATGATTTGAAATTCGTACCTGGAGAGTACAATTTGATTTTTTCAAAAGAATATAAGGCTGATGCTTGTATTCTTGATATTGACAACGAGCTTTTTTTCCTCAAAACATCAGGAAAGCTTCAACTCGGTGATCCTGGCAAATACGATTATGACCATATAAATGTTACTTTCGGTGCTTTAAGCATCTTTAACGCCACTTTTAAGAAGTATTGTTGGGCGTCGGAGGATACTGTTTTGGGGTTGAGAATACACTTTCTACATGCCAGACGTAAGCAATTTTTATTGATCACCAGTGAATAGCAATATAGCCATTTGACTAATGTTTCTTTATTATTACTAGACAGCATGATGCACTTATAGTCTCTATAGTTTTGCTCTTTCAAGTTGTACTCTTCAAAGAAGGTGTACAAGTGCAGAGTGCCTAAAGATCTCAGTGTTGTCAAAGATGTAATCGCTTTGGGAAATCTTAGTTGGTGCCTAAAGGTAAATAATAGTTGGACATTAAAATCATCTCTATCAATAATAACTGATTAATTCCCCCTACAAAATATATTTTGAATGCGCTAAAAGATGCAGCCAATACCTTGCGAAAGATGAGACGAACATGAGAAGTATGAACACTAAAGAATTTTATCGAGTGTTGATTTTCGAGCATCTTTGAGTGCACTTGTATACCTAGACATACAAAAGCCTGACAAGGGTGCTGGCTATGGTGCCTTGCTTCCTCAGGAGAAAGAGGAAGATGAGCTTTATGTTTATCACAAGAAGACAGATTAATTTATATGCAATAACAAAGCAGTAGAGTGTCTTAAGAATCTTTGAGTGATTAAAATTTGATTCTGTTTAAATAAAATTGAAAAATAGAAAGATGTTTATACTTTATGAGTGTTACTATTTGAACGCACTTTTCCTTTTTTCTTATTGTAATGTCCATCTTTGCACTCAGAGCCTCTTTCAACATCATACTGAAAAATCTTACCTTATACTGGCCTATATAGTTTGTATATACACGCTTGAGTATGAATGCTCCTATGCGAACCTCTGTCTACCTTTTGGCTTAATAGACATGTATATTAACAGAGACAGAGCTGCGCCCAACGAGATGTACGATGTAGAGAACTGACGACTTCAAGGGCGCACATATTCATATTCATAGATTCAGTGCAACCCATGTTTATTAACAAAAGCTAGTTGCTCCTTCCGGAATGCAAAAGTGTAAAGATAAATGTTCGCGAATTCCATCCTGTTTAAATAGGGATGAATCTGCCAAAACTTGTGCGACTACTTTTGTGCGGGATCAAAATGCTTAATCATCTCTATTTTAGACATATCTTCATTTAATAATCATCGTATTCGCTACCCCTTTGTAACACGTTTAAGGTTATTCTGTGTTGTTTCGAACTTCTCTTACAGAAAGACGAAAAGGGGGACAGTTTGCCCTTGGAGAATTCTTCCTACAGCTATAGTACAATTCAAACTACGCTTTGCGCACCCTTTTTTGTGTGGTGATTTCATGCTTGAAAGCTTGGCTTTTTTTCTTGTTTCTATTTATTATCACTAAAATATGGATCCTGATAATACAACAGTACCTGGAGACCAGCCTATGGAGGAGGAGATGTACTCTTCTTGGGCACTTTTGATATTTATGACGTTGCTAATGGGAGCCTTGTGGACAAGCTACTTTTTACAACTAAGAAAGATTCGTGCAGTTCATGAGACAGTCATTTCGATCATGGCAGGTCAGTTTCAACAAGTTATTATAGTCTCTTTCTGTACTGATATGCTTAAATAGGCATGATTGTTGGATTAGTCATAAAGCTTGCTCCAGGAACAATAATTCAAGGTATGGTCAAGTTTAAGGAAGGTGTGTTCTTCAACCTATTACTTCCACCCATCATATTGAACTCTGGTTATGAACTCAAGAGAGTAAAAAGAGGAAAAATAGAAGACAATGAAAGGCCATTAACCAGACTGACTGCAGTTTTATGTAGCGTAACTTCTTTTTGAATTTTGGAACCATTTTAATATTTGCCATGGTGGGCACCTTTATCTGTGCCATTGTTACTGGGTAAATTAAATAGGTCTTGGCAAAATATTAGCTGACAGATGGATACTATAGTGTGCTGACATTTATCTATGCGCTTATCAACCCAGAAGGCTTGAATATAAGCTTCTTAGATAGCATGATCTATGGTTCTATTTTATCAGCTACAGATCCAGTAACAATATTAGCCATCTTCAATCAACTTCATGTAGACCCACAACTATTTTCTATTATTTCAGGAGAATCTTTGCTGAATGATGCTGTTGCTATCGTCTTGTCAGAGTAAGAAGGACCGGATGTTAAAGGGCAATTTATTAAAGGGCTATTATTAGCACACTCCGTCATTTCCGTGGTCAAGAGCTACATGCAGTCAATATCCTCAAAGGTATCGGCCTTTTCTTGGGTGTATTCTGGGCCTCGACCCTGATAGGTATTGTCTGCGGTGTACTTGTTGCACTAATCATGAAGTTCTCTCAGCTCCACAAGTTTCCAAACATTGAAGCTTGCTTTGTTCTATTAATGGCCTACAGCAGCTACTTTTTCTCAAATGCAATTCAAATGTCTGGTATCGTCACACTACTTTTCACGGGCATCACACTCAAGCATTACGCTTATGATAATCTATCTTTAAAGAGCAAGCGAGCAACCAAGTCCATGTGCCAGATACTATCCCAGCTTTCTGAGAATTTCATTTTTATCTACTTGGGTGTTAATCTCTTTACACAAGACGATCTGGACTATAAACCTCTTTTCATCATCATTACCTTGGCGTTCATCTGTATTGCTCGTTATGCATCTGTAGCACCCCTCTCTATCCTGATCAACGCTGTGTGTAGAGCTTTAGGTAACCCCGAGCAGCTACCCAGGAATCATCAGATCATGCTTTTTTGGGCTGGACTTAGAGGGGCTGTAGCCTTTGCGCTTGCGTCAGGTATCACAGGTGAAAGCGCACCTGCAATGCGCACGACTATCCTGGCTGTCGTTGTCCTCACAGTGCTCCTCTTTGGTGGCACAACTAGCCGAATGCTTCAAATACTTGACATTAAAACAGGCGTTGCCGAGCCTGATGAGTCTGGCAGCGAAGATGAGGAGGGAGAAGAAGATGGTAGAACAGGCAATTATCAAAGAGTCAATAATTTTGAGCCATCAACTCAACGTAAGCGGCAATTTGACGAAAATGATGTCTCCATCGGTGGTTTACTTTCGGGGCCACTCGGAGAGCCTATTATCGAGGACCGTGCGCCTCACTGGTTTGTGTCATTTGATGAAAAATGGCTAAAGCCCGCTCTGACAAAGAAACATGTTCAAAGAAATCAATCCTTGGCTGAGTACTGGAAAGAAAAAAGAAGAAAGATGGAAAGGGCGAACAGGAACATGTTGGACGGTATTCGTTCGTTCCCATTTGATGAAGATCAAAGCGATGCAGTGACCCTTAATTCTGTCAAGGCAACTACAAGCAGGCCAAGCTATAACAACAGAAACTCACCAAAGATCGTCGTAGGGTCAGGTAGAATGTTTGGTCGGTCACCAACTCATGAGTCGGATGAAGAAGTATGAACTGTTACCCTCGCATGAAAAAAAACATATATACTTGATATTCCCCCCTTTTTTTATGTATATTTTCTAGAAGCCACTAATAAAGCTATCATTACTGGATAATTATCCCTTTTTTAGATTAGTTTATTTTCTCTTTGTATAGATATATCAAATAGGAGTATGGGTCTCAGACTATACACCTGTCTTAAGCTTCTGGCTCTGGTGGAGTTAAAAGCTGTTGAGTAACTCCACCGACAACTTTAGAAACTTGGGCATTGGTCGTCAAGGCAAAATCAGTAGCGCAATTCAAGTATTCATTATCTGTATCATCCTCTTCGCCAGGCTGTCTACAACTTTGTGAACGCGCAGCTCCATTAGCGGCACCTTCAACTAATTCTTCCAGTGAGGTGGCCCTTTTAGCTATTGTACGAACAGCGGCAGCAGTGATCGAAGAGATAAGAGCGAAGGTAGTCAGTAAGCAAACAGAGAGAACAAACGAACGCATGGCTGTTTAATATAGTAGAAAATGGAAGAAATGAATGAATTAAATCGCAACTAATTTATACTTTATTCTGTACAATATGCATCTTCTCCCTTTCAATAAGGGATAAACTTAGTGCGCTCCAAAGATTACTTGAAGTATAGGTATTAAAGTTGATTCCATTTTGAAAGTGCACAATAATGACAATCAAAAAAGTGAGTTTTGCTTGTACAGATGCTCTTGAGAATGTCTTGGTTATCACTGTTGACATGATCTTTTGACAATTTCTGTTATTTACATAGAACTATTTTATTAATTTAATCAAACATGTCTTTGAGTACTTTATAAAGAACTCATTGAGTTTATTTTTAAAGGTTGTAATCAATGTTTGGTAAATTAAAATAAAATGGACAAAAGTCTATCTTTAGTGGAACAAAACAGTAAGCTAAGCATATCAAAGAAAAAGAAGGGGAAATGATGCACCAGGTAACCATAGCAACAAAAAAAGTAAAGTCACAGATTGTTTTCGTTGTCACAAAGTGACTTTTTTATTTTTTGAACAAAAAAAGTAGGGCAGCTTTTTGCAACTGTTACTAATATATTACAAATGGCCAAAAAGGGAGACAAGAACAACAGAAGATCGTCAATAGTAGAGGATATGAAGAAAAGCGAAACTATAGAAATAGCAAATGGAGAAGTTGATCATAGTAAATTCAGCGTGATTCGACAGGGTAACGAATATAATGTCCCAAAAGAGATTAAGCACTGGAACGAATTAAAGCAAGAATGCACAACAGCCGAAGAGATCCACAACACAGTGAGACGTTTACCTTTGGATAATGTTTTACCTTTACTACAAGAACTATTAGAAAAATTCGATGTCCAACAAGCAAGAGATACAGAACTAACAGAATGGATCAAGGCTGTCCTTTTGACACACACAGCTTACTTTATGTCACTACCAGAAATTGTGCAGCAATTGTCTGATCTATATAACGAGCTGAATGTTCGATTGACCGTATATCCTAAACTGCTAGCTATGCATGGTCGACTGGGGCTTATACAAAGACAGATTGATTATCGCAACCGTAAAGAAGAGGATGAAAGTGAAGATGAAGATGAAGAGGATGTGAAGGTGTTTAGTGAAAGTGAAGATGAGGATGCTGAAGATGATGCTGTGGCCTATGGTGATGAAGAAGACGATGAAGACAATGATGATTTAATGGATATTGATGATAGCCATGGTCATGATAATAATAACGATGAGGTAAAATTCCTCCTTTTGTTTAGCCCTTACATGCTTATACTGAATGTATTTTATAGGAAACCATGTTTGCTGAGGAGGAAGAGGATTATCTGAATACAGAAGATGAAGAAGATGAAGAAGATTTGAGTGAAAGTGAAGCTGAAGAGTAATAATAGACAGTCATGTGTAATAAAAAGTCTGCATTTTATCCCATTTGATAACCCTGAAAAGTAATTAATTCTTGCGCAGACGTCTGATTGGACTACGCATACACACACAAACATGAGGCTTTCATAGTGTCACAGCCGAGACTATTTTATTTCTATTTTAAGTCAGCTGTCCGTTTGGATACCTTTTCAAAATGATTATATTACTGTCTTTTGAATGATGACTCTTACTTGTAGAAACGATTAGATATCAAATACAGTGAAGGCACCTTTAAAGGCTTAAACTCATGCAGATTCACGCGTAAGATACTTTGTAACACCGATGGGGTGAATGAGGTCACATAAAGTAGAACAATAGAGCTCTTTTTTTTCCTCTTTTCTTCTTCTTCTTTATATACCATCCTGCTATGCCAGTTATAAACCATTTAGCCAACAAAGTTAAACATAAGTTACGAGAAACAGTTAGCTGTATAGTCAATCCAGATGCTAGTAAACTAGACGAGGAAGAGGAAGAATATCTTGCTGAAGGACATAGATATGGTTCATTTGCTCCAGTACGGCATGATGCAATGGTTAAATTTTTTATTGATGGCCACAACTATTGCTGGTAACCAAAATTAAATTATACCTGACATCCAATTTATGATATGGGTTACAGGGCTGTATCAGAAGCTATTGAGAATGCAAAAGAAGTCATCTTTATTGCAGATTGGTGGCTGGTAAGTAACAAGAAAAAGAAAGGCGTTCACCTATTGACCCCGTTTTCTATTTTCTGTAAAATACAAAGTCACCAGAGCTGGTAAAGCAAAAATCGTTATGTTAAATAGTTCCTCTAATGAAAGTGTCTTAGTACCTCCGAAGACCCCCAGCCAAATATCCGCAATACCGAATTGATAATTTACTAAAGAGAAAGGCAGAGGAAGGTGTTCTTATTTACATTGTTGTATACAAGGTACCAAAGGGATACACTATAGGATGAACACTATCTAAACACTAGGTTTAGGAAGTCGAGATGGCAATGACACTGGATAGCGCCTATACGAAGAAGAAATTACAGGATTTGCATGAGAATATTGTAGGTAAAGTGTGCATAAAAAACTATGCATAGTGCATGTGCGTTACTGATCATGAGCTTAGTGCAAAGACACCCTGATCATGCAGTTGGAGGAACGTTCTTTTGGTCTCATCATGAAAAGTTTGTTGTAATTGACAATCGTATCGCCTTTGTAGGCGGAATTGATTTATGCTATGGGTAGTAACAACAATAGAACAAGATAAGTTCAGAAGTATTAATCTTTATTTTAGACGCTGGGATACGCATGCACATCGGTTAGCAGACTTTCATTCATCCGATCCTACTTTAGAAATATTCCCTGGCCAAGATTATAGTGATGCACGCTTACGAGACTTTGAGCATGGTAAGAGCGATATGATGTTGAATTGGATATATGTATAACCAAAAAGTATTTCAGTTAATGAATGGGATCTGAGACTTGTAGACAAGACAATTATTCCTAGAATGCCTTGGCACGACATGGCCTTATGCATGGTAAGTACAATGAACAACAAAAGACGATAATCTTTAACCATGATTGAAATAGTTGGGTCATCCAGTCTTGGATGTTGCACGTCACTTTTGCGACAGATGGAATTTTATTAAGCAATCAAAGGCACTGGACAAGAGACATGTACCTTTCCTAAAGCCACCTGCTGGTGGTTACAGTAGTTACCAAAACTTCAAGATCCCTCTGGAGAGTAGATTACTGCGATCCTACCACTATGGTCACTCAACCCATGGCGTCCAAGGCACATGTCGAGTTCAAGTACTTCGTAGTAGCGCAGAATGGAGTTCAGGCATTAAATTAGAGGTATATAACACTGTTAATTAAAAGAAGCAGCCCCTCTCATTCATTATAGCATTCTATTCAAAACGCCTACATTGATGTCATTACACAAGCAAAGCATTACATTTATATAGAAAACCAATTCTTTAGTAAGTGTATAAAAAGCAGATGCATGAAAAACGTGTCCTTATATGTCTTTTTTAGTTACAACAACTGAAAAAGATGATAATTACATCATAAAAAATCAAATTGGAACTGCCATTGTGAACCGTATTATTAAAGCTCACGAGGAACAAGAAAAATTCAAGGTGTTTGTGCTGATTCCTTTGATGCCTGCTTTCCCCGCTGAATTAAGCACCAAGGATGCAGCTACAGCAAGGTATTCTTTGAATAACATACATGTACAGTCATGACTTACACTATGACGTTTTCTTTAGACTGGTTATGTATTATCAATACGTTTCCATATGTAGTGGACCTAAAAGTATTTATGAAAAACTTCGAAAAGCAAACATCAACCCCGAAGATTACATTCGCTTTTACAGCTTAAGAAGCTATGACCGAATCAATCGTCCTATAGTCGAAGAAATGCTTGCAAGAAGCGCAGGATATACACCCTATGATGCCATAGGCCGAGTCATCTTGAATGAAGAAGAAAAAGAGGAAAAGGAAATTCCACCTGCTGGTTTTGTTCTTCCACAAGATCGACCTCCCAGAGAAGGGTTCACTGCTGCTACGTCAATTGCACCAGATGCGATGGGTGGTGGACATAAGGTGATGAATGAACCTTGGGTAAGTGACAGGGCAAACTATCAGCCTAGAGATGATATCCATGAAAAGCAAGAAGCCAGCGATTATGTAACAGAAGAACTGTACATTCACGGAAAACTACTTATTGCAGATGATCGTGTGGTTATCATGGGCTCTGCTAATTTGAATGATCGTTCACAATGTGGTGATCGAGACTCAGAAATTGCAGTTATTGTGGAAGACCAAGAGACGATACTCTCTCGTATGAACAATCAACCGGTAAGGGAAGCTTTACTATCTGTATTGGAGCTAATGATGACTATATAGTATGAAGCAAGTAGATTCGCAGCTACACTTCGACGTCAATTATGGAAAGAACATTTAGGTCTGATTAAAGAGGAAGAAATGGATTTTGTTACACCGGCTATGCTGCCACTACCTGTGCCCCACGTGGATCTAACTCAGACCAAGGAGGATCACTGGGTGATGGATCCTCTGGATGAAGAAACACTCGTACGATGGAACAAGACTGCAGCAACAAACACTCTTGCTTTCCGTAATGTTTTCCACTGTGTCCCTGATGATACATGTAAGTACTCAATTAAAATGAAAAATCAACAAGTAACCAAGTATCTTTTAGTAACAAACTGGGATGAATATCATGCATTTTACCCCGATCCAAGCAAGATTAATCTTGGTCATGTTTATGATCCCAATATGTCTGTTCAAGAAATCAGAGAAAATTTGGACAAGATCCATGGTCACCTCGTTGAATTCCCTACCCAATTTTTACGTTTTGAAGACCTGCAAGGAAGCTCATTACCCATCGTAGGCACAGCTGTACAAGAATTATACACTTAAACCTTTGTTATGCATAATATAGTTTGCTAAAAATTAAATCAAGTATACAATTTTTTTTGTAGTACGCAAAAGTGGTTCATGGGCATCAGAGGATAAGCCAACAAGGGGAGATATCGTTCATCTACCTCTTCCGTGATTAAACATTGTTTTCGCTGTTTTAAATTTATCCAACGGATTCCGGAAATTTTATTCAACCGAGAAAAACTTTTTTGGAGAGAGCATTGTTCCTTTCTTTTTTTTTTTAAGCATAATCATGCCTCTTCCATTATCCTCATTTGCATCTATACTTAGTACAAGCAAGCCTTTATTAGGTAAAGCTATTGGCCCTTTAGCTACTTCAACTATCATACGTCAGCAACAGCAGCAATCAAATGAGATAACAGAAAGCTCAATTCTTAATTCATTCCCAAGACCTAATTTGCAACCAACACTTAATTTAAAGAATATCAAGGTCACTACCTGCTTCAACTGTGAGGGACCACACTCTACCGAGTTTTGTCCTTGTTAGAGAAAGAGAGAAAGAAAGAGGGAAATATGTGTATATTGTATTTATTTCTTAAAGACTGTAACAATAGTAATCTGATTCATAATTTGTATTTTTATCAAAGTAAATATGTACGTATTTATATGTAAAACAATCAATAAATGTAAACTGGATTTGTCAGGAACAACAAACTATTACATCACATAAAACGGCCAAGCTCAGCTTTTTTATGAATAAAGTTGCCAGATATGCATTGTTAAAAAAAAATGTGTCAATTAATCATAACAAAACAAACTTCCATGATTTCTATTTGGCCAACACTACATGCACCAGAAAATAAGCTAATGCTACGGGCGCTTCCTTGGGACGCTACCTATGTTGTCACTATACAGCTTTACATTACCAACGTCTCTGCCTAATCTAAGGCTGCCCAATTCACTCTCTGATATAAAATACGAATTTATCATAATTACACATGAGCTAAGTGGTCCTTTTTGACTAACTGACAACATAAACTTAGAATATAAAAATAACAACATTTCTTTTTATCTCTTCTTTTTCTTGAAAAGATAAACAATCCAAGACGGTAAATTCAAAAACTCATGTTTAGCTTGACGCTACACATTGAATAGCTTTGTTGGATTACATTATAGGTAATAGGTAGAGACGGTGCCTGTAGCATTAGTCTAATTTCTGGCGCATTTTCTGGTGTATATAGCGTTTCCCGTTATCTTTCGCAAGATGGTGTTCGAATGCTCGTTTATCCTTCTTAAGAGTCCAAGAAGAACGAAGCAATAATATTCGAGCAAGATCTTGCCATGTTATGGATGAACAATTTCATGGTAAGTTCAAACATTGGTATAATTAAAGTATTTTGCTAGATGATATCAAATCGGCAACTTGCTAATTTTTACCATTGTATCAGGAGTCAATTAGGAATTTAAAGCGAAATGAGTGTGAAATAGTGGGATATGCTC
>JAMYHX010000827.1:0-10790 GCA_025529335.1 Rhizopus sp. PT2906 | reverse complement strand
TAGCCCGACGGGGGGGTCGAACCCCCAACCTTGAGATTAAGAGTCTCACGCTCTACCGATTGAGCTAGCCGGGCTCGCTTGTTTTTTAATGAATGCTAAAATTTAATAGTTACATACGTATCACGTGATCCGTGTCACGTGCCTATTGTCACTTGTTTGTTTGTCTATTGTATATTTTTGTTTTGTTAAAATATGTTTTTGCTTTTGACTATAAAGAAAATGATCAAGAATTAAGTGAAATGCAGCTGCTCAAAATTTGAAGCAAGGTGTACTTGTGTTTCTCACATATAACATTCTTATAAAACATAATTTAGCATTGCGAGATTTCAATATGGAGATCTCTACATGCAATACTATTATTTATATCTTCTAAGTTACACTGTGATAATGACTATCTAAGCAATTAGTATTTATAAGGCCCATGGTTGTAATTAGTAAAATATTTTGCTTAGTTTTATTATACATTACCGCCTTGTCTTTCAAATAATCATCACAGTGCCTTGCTAAGATCTTTACAATTTCGAAATACTGTTTCACCATATTGTTAACCCAATTTACAACAGATCAACCATATCACTATCACATAGTAGTGTAATACCATGTGGAATTTATTGAAGCTGTACTTTATTTTTTATCTATAATGATTTAATCTAATGTGATAGAGGAATGGAAAGTAGACTGTATGCTCTACTATAAGATTATAAAGCATTGTTGTCATTTATTTCACAAAAGGCATTAATTAGACGATTGGCTTTACGGTTAAGACTTGCAAAAACTACATGCTGTTGCGCCAAGCCTTCTAGGAGGTTATGCTTTCGAAAGTTTTACAGCAGGTAATGTCAACAATATCGCAAATTGTTGCTACGTTGTCAAGTGCACTCATATACAAAAGCCTAAAAAGCAGCTAAAATTTACGATACTATTATTTATTACAGGATTTGTAATTGTTGTTATTATGTCAGTGTTTGGCCTTTTATCACAACTATGATATATTGATTCAACAAGGTCATCTAGGTATCTATGTCTCTAATCGTTTTTCTGATTCATATTTCACGAGCTGGTTGGAATACTTTAGAGTTGGATAATGTTAAAGCATCAAAGCAAAAAAATACATAATTTTAGATATTAGCAATTATTTATAGTTCTTTGTACACTTTATAGTAAAATATGCCCTTCACTTTCATATGTTCTGCCTGGTCCTGTCCGACCCATTTTCATAAAACAAACCTTATCCAACACAACTTGCCCAAAGCTGATCTCTTTATGCTCTTGGAGAATCAACCTAGCATCAAAGGGCTGTCTAACCTTTCCTTTACAATGACTTGTATTTACAAGTGTTGCATGTAGCTGGTATCATTTCAGTCATAGTTTTGTCCGTTTGCTTATCTGATTACCTTTAATGGCCTCTTTTCCATTTTCATAAACCCTCCATCTACCATTTTATCAATAACTGCCTTACACAATTTAACGAGCAGCTGTGTCTCATCTTGCGGCTCAATATACAATACATGCGCTTCAGCTATCTTGCTTTATAAGCGACTTTTTCATTTTAAAATACCTTTAACTAACCTGGGTTGGGTTGCATAATAGCTAGTTTTTGTAACCTCACGCTCAAAGGGTTGTTCTCAAGCACTTGATGAGCAACAGTTGAGCATTCCTCTTTAAAGTATTTAACAGCTCGATCAATCTCTTCTCGATCCAGAAGAGACATAACTCCCAACGTAATGTGAAAGTTGGCAGGTAATACAAGTGCGTCCGGGTTGACCATCGTGTCTATCTTTCTATAGAATGCTTCAATCTGTTGCTTGACGTTCGTGATAGGTATCGATAGGAAGTGGGTTGGCCGCGTTCGCTGTTGTGCTTGTTGCAACGTGCGATCGATTGCCAGTTTGGCCTTCTCAATACTCTCCTTATCAGGGCCGCTCACTATCACTTGGTCCTTGCCTCTTTGAACCCTAATATGAGTGCCTGTTTCCTCTGTCAGTTGCTTCAGTCTGCTACCCTTTTTCCCAATCAAAAGACCATGAAGTGATCTCTTTACAGCATAGCTTTCGGTAATCATGTTTTGATGACTTTTACAATTATTATTACTATTATTAATAGTGGTGCTAATACACTGCAAGCAATGTTTTACTATACCCTTCAGTAATAGTTTTATTTATAATGGCCTTTGCTGCTCGATAGCTTGTTGTTTGCTTTGTATTTTTCTCCATGCGAAATATTAAAGACATTGCGAAAAAATATCTGTATGCGATTTGAACAATGAAATAGGTAAGTGGTAACAGCAGTCACGAAAGGCTCCTTTTTCTACAAAACCTAACAAGACACTTGTTTTAGAGTACTTTTTGACAGGGAATTATTTATTCTTATTATCGATAAACATATACTAAAAAATGAAAGCAAAGGGCTCAGGGGAAGCACACAAATGTGTGCATAATTGATGAATTTATGACCTCACAAATTTGCCTATGTCGATTTTCAACGTTTAACCACCTTATACAAAGAAAAATCGAAAAGGAAGACAAATTGGTTTCAAGAGGAAAGGTAACCTCTTATGTAAATGTTCAAAATGTGTCATGGTCAAGAACAACAAAGCATCTAAACCTAGAGATTCTCTCTCTGCCTTAGCAATTGACATTTATGGACTATATAAATTCTTTCTATATTCTCGCCTAGCATCAGTTACTTCACTGCTGATTTTATTTGCTGAACACAAGAGAATGGCAGAAATTATTACCTTAAGTTCATGACTGCTTTTTTTGGTTGGGTATTTATAATTTTTGAAGATCAAAAGGCTACCAGAGCTGCGGTTAAGTGTAATTACTAACCATAGACCTTGCTACAGTATACTCGTACCATGTATAAATATTTCTATCATCACATAAGTAAACAATATCGAATTGTTTTTCTAGTTTACTTTGGTTCTTTCTTGACTCTTTCTTCTGACTTTAAACTAAGCAATATATTTTCTTACTTTTCTTGCCTCCGTGAGTTTTTTCTTTTTTAAAAGTGCTAGAAATGACAAACGTTTGTTCAACTGAAGGTTGTGAAAAGTCTGCTACTCTTCAATGTCCTACTTGTATCAAGTTAAAGATTGAAGGTTCCCTGTTTTGCTCTCAGGATTGCTTTAAAAAGAACTGGGTATACAATATATAACAACAACTTGTTCTTGGGATATTCACATCAATGATAGGCTCAGCATAAGCTTGTTCACAAGGCAAAAATTGAAAGTAATACAAGATATATAGAATTGGACAAAGCTAACAGCTATTTAGGCGAACCTCACGACCCTTTCCCTAATTATAGATACACAGGTGAACTTCGTGCGGTCTACCCTCTTTCTCCTATGCGTCAAGTGCCCAAAGAAATAATGCGCCGTAAGACATTTTGAAGAGAGATAGAGAAAAAAAAAACAGCAGCTTATGTGTCATTATATAGCTGATTATGCTGAAACAAGTATACCTATCTCTGAACAACGCACTAGGTCAATTATGAGAGTATTGAATCCGGAAGAAATTGAAGCGATGCGTAAAGTGTGCCAGGTAATTTTTTTTCTTTTACTTGAATAAGCATAGCAGGGGGAGTTAATTTGTGGGACTATTTGCTGATAGATTGCTCGTGAAGTCTTGGATACTGGCGCTGCCGCAGTTCGCCCTGGTATCACAACAGACGAAATTGGTAAAGAAAATGACTTGACAAAATGAGCGTCTTTTTGACAGTCACATATAGATGAAATTATCCATAATGCAACAATTGAGCGTGGCGCTTACCCTTCTCCTTTGAACTATTACCAATTTCCTAAATCCGTTTGCACGTATGGTATATGAAATAGTTTATAGATAATGAGCAAACAAAATAACATGTGTGTGATATTGTTTAGATCTGTCAATGAGGTCATTTGTCATGGTATCCCAGACAAACGTCCATTGAAGGATGGTGATATAATCAACTTGGACGTATCATGTTACTATAATGGTTTCCATGCTGACTTGAACGAAACTTACTTGGTTGGCAATGTAGATGAAAGAGGCAAGCAGCTGGTGCAATGTGCTAGAGAATGTTTGGAAAAGGCGATCGCAATAGGTAGCCAAAGCAATAGATTATATCATCCTACATGCTAATAAGTTATACAGCTAAACCTGGTGTTCGATACCGTGATTTTGGCAAGGTCATTGAAGAGCATGCCAAAAAAAATGGATTCTCTGTTGTCCGAAGTTTTTGTGGACATGGTATTAACCAACTTTTCCATTGTGCTCCTGATGTGCCTCACTATGCCAGTAAGTATATTCTGTATTTTTAACAGGAATGATATTCATATCTTTTGTAGACAATAAGGCTATTGGCGTCTTAAAACCCGGTCATTGTTTTACAATTGAACCCATGATCTGTGAAGGTCACTGGAGAGATGAACTTTGGCCTGATAACTGGACAGCTGTCACATGTGATGGCAAGCGTTCTGCTCAGTTTGAACACACTTTACTAGTGACAGAAACAGGTGTTGAAATATTAACGCAAAAACGAAATTAACGTTTATAGAATTGCCTATAAAGAAAATTATCATGAGCTCATTGTTCATCTCTACTTCTTTTATCTTCTTCTACGTGAGCATGGGTGCTATTACTGTTTCTGCTATTGTATGTTCTTATTTTTATTAAGAGCGCATATATAAGCGGATGATGTTGTAGAAAATCATTCAGCATTTTACTTTATTCATTCGTTTTTCTCCTTCTTTCAAACTGTTTTAAACCTGTTGGAGAATAGTGGTCAACCCAAGACAGTGGGCTTACTAAATGTGCTTTGAGTGTATCAAGTGTTTATCTTGGATAACAGAACGAGACATTGTATAAATAACTTTGGGGAAGAGTTGTTATGGTAATTATGCTGCCGTGTTTGATTGTTTCTAGATTTCCATCTTTTCTTCAGGAGCGTATAATAGTGATGCAAACAATGGTAAGAGTCTAACTTGCTCGATACATGCACAAAATGGTCAAACTTTGTAGTAGTTTTGCTATTTATCTGTTTAAATGAATTTGAATATATGCAAACATAACAAAAGGGATCATTAATGCAGGTGTATAAAAGGAGGGAATATATAAATAGGGTTATTCTAGTTGAACGAGCTTCTTGTCAAGGCGTCATGTAAAGCGTTTGTTAACTGTGGGATATCTGAAGGGTCTTGTACTGAACGAGAAGAGATACAAGGGGAATTCTTTAGTAAAATAGATTCTTTCGGTGAGCCACTTGGGCATAAAGTAATATTTGCTGCGTTCGTAAATGCCTGTAGTTCGTCTTGATCGATCTCTTGATGGTAAAAATGAACAGGTACAAACTCTGGATTTCCGTAGAGTTGGTTGATTTGTCGTACAATTTCAGGTACCGCTTCCAATTCACGCCATGACACCTGAGATGAGCATATTTGTATCAGGACAGTATTATTTTTCCACTGAGGATATTGACATAATAGGTTGGCAAAGGCGGCAAGCGTATAAAGAATATTGGCTGCACTGGTATCTTCTTTAAAGAGGATGATTTGCTTATTGGTAAATAGATCTCGTATTGACTGAGATCTTTTACTGATTGCGTCTTGCTGTTGTGCAACTTGCTGATTGGATATAGGTTAGTTATGATTAGAAAAAAAAATATTTAGTTCTTTACCTCTAATTCTGAAAGGTTATATGTTAAAAGAGGCGTTTCTGTCATATAAAAAGAAAAAAAAGAAAAGAAAAAAAAAAGAGAGGCAAAATGAGGTCTTTGTTTTCTCGTTTGTTTACAGTTATTCTACGCTTACCAGTTTTGTGGTCTGCCCGTGTTTCGAAACAGTATGATGTTTGATCTACATAAAGTACTTTGCATGAATAATGTCACGAAAGAATAAGGGAGAGTGTTTTCTTACTTGACGCATCAACCATTTCCAAAGTATTCAGCTCGGCTAAGTTTATCCATGGTGAGCTATTTGGCAGCAAGAAGTATATTACTATAAATAAATAAGCGTTTAGTTGTCCTTGTTTTAATCTTGTTTGATTGAGATGATTATTTTGATTTACATTTCTCGATAAAAATGTTGGTTTCTTCATCAAAATAAGCGCTATCAAATTCCAAAAAACGAGATAACCTGCTTATTAGGTGTTTTTGGTTCGTTGTTAACTCTGACAATAGACTGTCAGTCAGGTGTATTGATTGCTTTTTGTTGACTAATAATGGAAGTGAAGGTATCTGTTCAATAGAAAATGACATGTTTTGATTTAAAATGAAAAAGAGAAATAAGAGACTGAAAAGAGGTTTTATTTAAGAGGGGCCTGAAAAATGGTTTATGCACAGATCTTGATGATCGGGAAAAGCAGGTTTTATTTTTCCGATTAGATAATGAGCCCATAAAAGGCAACCTTCTACGCAAACCCTTTTCGTAAAAGGACCTTTAGTGATTCACGTGGCTCAAGTAGCATATTTCACTATTCACATAATTCAAAAATTTATAATACAAAATATACAAAATACGACATTACTTTCATTTGACGTGGTGTTTCATGCTTACGTGTCTTTTTTCCCTAATTTATCAAACGTGGATTATATGAATTAACCTTTTCATTTATTCCCATCTTTATATCTAGCAACAAAAGGGAACGTCTTGCCTCCGAATCATTCCTATTCTATCGCTTACCTAAATGAACATCCCTCGGCTAAAGGAAAATCATATTATCTACATCCGAAGGAGTTTCGGATGGTTTGTATCCTTGAGTATCCGCTATGTCATCATTTGTTGAAGGCAAACTAATGGTTTATTTTTATCAGCAGAGTGATAGAACGTTGTTTGACTATTTATTTCGAATGATGCCTTTACTTCTACAGGCTTGTTGAAGACAGATCGAATTTACAAGCCTTTGTACTTACAAAAAAAAGAACCAGTTTAGAAACAAGCCGAGCGTCACTCATATCGAGACTCATGACTTGGATGTTGTATCACAGGCAACACTGAAATAATGTAATGATCCTAAATATGCGCCTTAACCCATTCTTTTTTAAACGTTTAAATGTAACTATTGAATATGCTCGCATATGTGTATTTTCTTAACCCAATCTCATCTGCTATATGCTTTATGTATTATATATATATATATATTGTCTTGGCAAAGCGTACTAATTGAATCCTTAGCCTCTTTGTTCTCATTGTTAAGAAATGAATCGTTTGTTGCTGTCATTACGAGCACTGAATCTTGAATATGCGTGCTTTAATGAGCTTGAATGTTGTTTATACATTATCAAAGGACTCATTTTACAAAAGTGTGTTGTCAGCCGTTTTTGTATCAACAACCAAGAGCGTAGATTGGTTTAATAGTGAATACGATCCTCCCCTCCAGTCTTTATATTTTCTAAAACGTAGAGCACTGTAAAAGATGCTGCATTAAAAAGGGGAGAGATGGCTGTATTTCTACTTTTGTCTATTTGTTTACTTGGTATTTCTTTTTATAGATCTTGATGAGAAGCGAAAAATATGGTCCAAATATGGTCGAACGGAAGGATGACAGAGATGGGGAAAACAGTAGCCAAAATTTTCTCTTTTTCCCATTTCTTACAGTCATCTCAGAAAGTAAAGTCGCTGATTTTGAGACACAGGACACATGAATGCGTCTTTATTTTTGGATCAGTCGACATTGTTGCTGGACAGGCAATTTTTTGGTAAGACATCAAACTCAAAATCAGCGATTTTACCTTCTGGAATGACTGTAAGAAAAGGGAACACACACATTTACAAAAAAAATAAGATACATATATCACTCTATAAAACCTCAATGCCACCTAGTGTTTGAGGACACAAGTCTACTGTACCCGTTCTTTCTAGCGAACAGGTCCAAAACCTGTATAGGCAATTTAAGATTCATCGTCGACAGCTCGTTTGCACCGGTTGTCAAACAATGGACTCCTTATACCGCAATGGAACTTCGACAGGGGATCCCCTTTAACCTAGTTTCATTTGCAAATGCTGTAACAAGTACTGCAATGCCCCTACCATGGCCAATTTGCTTTAGTCTGCATCATCAACTACGGAAACACCTTCTGACGCCAACGCCCAGAATTCATTGGAAATTTCTGGGCCATTATCCCGAGCCTTGAGAACAATGGCTTGACATCTAGTATAACCATTGCCGATTTGCAATTTACCATTGAGAAATTATATGCCGAACTTAAACACACCCAAGCTGAACTCAAACAAGCCCGAGAGGAAATCCAGACATTGCGCAACAAACAAGCTTCTGCTAATTCCAAATCCTATACTGACTTAAACGATTCCCAATTCCCATCTCTGCACTCTTCTACTCAACCACTCCATCCTTGACGAGACGCAGCTCGGCTCAATAGTATCAAAGCCTCCATGCTCGAAAAGCGTCAACAATGTCGAATTCAGCGTCAGGAAACCGTTGCTCGATTTTTGCAACCACCCTCCAAGAACCAAGGTTTTCAATATATCTACATACCGACTAAAGCCCGTGTACCCGTTGGGCAATTGAGAAGCCGTCTTCGTCAACTGGACATTAACAATGGTCGCATTCTTGACATTCATTACCCCACCCGCAACGTTGTGGCTCTCCTTGTCCACAACAATTACGCGTCTGAACTGAAATCCCATCTCCAAAAATTTAAGATACGCACCATGGGCGACTTCAACCCTTGCGACAGTTCAATCCTCATGGATCCCAACTATGAACACTGTTCTAAAGAAGAACGCGACGGCTTTGCCCTTATGCACCATAGTGATCGCGTGAAGAAAGCCCTGGCCTATATCCATGTTCCAGTCAAGGCAGCTGTAGCTCGTTACTTTTACAATCAAGGTTGGATTAGCAAATCCATCCTTGATGAGAGCCTTCCTACTAAAGTCACCAACGCAATAAATGTCTTCAACATTGATGAAGACGTCGCTGTGCTTCTCTTGGACCGCGAGGATACCACCTCCCAGCTATAATGACCACCATTAGTATATCTCTATTCAACGCCACTGGTCTACCCAGACAGGCCATCTCACTATTCCTTAAACTAGCTGAATCCTCTTCCGTTCTTTTAATTACCGAAACCTGGCTCCTCTCACCTAACAAGTATCCTACATCCTGGCAGCAATTTCACACTTATGGTCAACCTAACTAATCAATCAAGAATCGAGGTAGTCCTGGCATTGCCCTGTTAGTCAACCCTTCCTGTCCTTTCTCAGTATAATACATCTCCCCCAGGCATCCTCTACTAGCTAAGTATACCTTGTCTTTCGTTATATTGAAACACCTTGTCCATTGCTTCTACTTACCTCCATCTTTGTCACATACAGAAGTTTCTGAACTCTTGTAATTAGTACCCTTGTATATTCCTAATATAAATACAACAATTATTTGTGGCGACCTTAACGCTAGGATGGGATCGTATACCGGAGATTCTCTCTATAACGCCCGTGGTCGAATATTGCAAGACTGGATACAATCACATAATCTAGTCACCTGAAATGCAAGACTAAAGTATGGATGTCCTGCCTATATGACTTATCAAGGCAGTAGTATCATTGACTACTTTTTAAGTACTACTGATCTTAACTCCCCCGAGTTAATAATTAAGGACGATTTGTCACTTGACTCTATCTTTTTGGAATCCAAACACTACTGATCAGCACCCACAGCCGAAAAAGCTTTTATGGCATTTGAGGAAATCAGAGAACCCTAAAACGGCGGACAACTACAAACAAGTTTTCACAGAATCCACAAAGAATTTGCTCCCTGACTGTACTCCTTCTTTCTGCAGCCGGCACACTGCAATTCGTTATATTGAAGACTTCAATACAAAATTCTGCCAAACCATCTACACATCTTTAGACCAAGTCTGTGGATGGCAGTCGACTTTACAAAACACTCATGCTAAGAATTTTTGGACACAAGAAATGCAAGATGTCTTTAATCTCAAGGAGTGCTATTATCGAAAGTGGCGAAAGGCTTGTGGCCTCAATTGCCTCACGTATTGGATTCTTCATCAAGAAACTAAAGCTCGCCTCAGACGGCTTGTATTGCGTCGAAGACAGGAAACATGGCGTTAATTTTGTAATCAAATGGAACGCGGCGAGTTCACCAAAGTTATTGCAAAATTCTGTAAGATTCGAAAAACAGAAACTTACATCCTTCCTTTAGCACTTTAGAGGGCCCTCAACACGCAGCTAACACTATGGCCTCTCACTTACAGTAAATTTACTCAGGGAATCTATTGCAAAATGTTGGTCAAGAATTAACTGCATCACCACTTTTTCCCAGCCCTTTTGATGACGATAGTCTTTTCACTATAGAAAGTGTACAGGAGTCTATCAAGAAACTTCCGCCTAAAAAAGCTCCTGGTATCTTGCTCTTTCTATTTCGACTCTGCTGGAAATGATCGTATATACCAGCAAGCTGGGGAATAGCGCAAGTGATTCCGATCTACAAAAAGGGAATTCCCATGATCCTAGTAATTGTAGGCCAATTAGTCTCACTTCTGTACTGCGCAAGCTGCTGGGAACGCTGTCTCCTTCAGTACCTCATAGGCAATAGCCCTCCTTTAGATTTGGCTCAAGGCGGCTTTCGTCATGCTCGAGGCCTGTTAGATCAAGCACTCTGTCTAATGGAAATATGCAATGTTCTTCGCCGCTACCATCAGATTACTCCAGTTCTCGCTTTCCTTGACATTAAGTCAGCATACGACACTGTCAACCGCCGCTATACACTCTTTCCGGAAAGTAAATTCGCCTGTGATCGAAAATAAATACACCCGAGAACAAAATTCATGTTGCATGA
>JAMYHX010000826.1:0-10854 GCA_025529335.1 Rhizopus sp. PT2906 | reverse complement strand
ATCTATTATTTACCACAATCAAACATGATATTTTTGCCGCCAATCGTAACTAATACGCAACTTCTACCCACATCTTGGCCTATATAGTAGAAAATTAGACATCAAATCTATTCTATTCTATTGGGTTGCAACTTACCTGCTCCCAACGGCACAACTTCAATAGGCATTTAGTAAGAATAAGTCCCAAAAAAAGCATGAGAGAGAGGTTTATCTGTAAAGAACGATTATCGTCTGTGACTTGTATTATCGGAGATTACATATTTTTGTAGTAAAACTGCCCAAAGTGGCGGCTCACTTTCGACCATAAAAAGTACAGTACTTTCAAAAAGCAATGACGCAGCCAATCAAAATTGATGTCGCTGGCAAGTCAGAATCAATTTCGCGTTTTCAGAAATGGAAGTCGTATTTTTGGAAATCATGCCGCTTTGCTTGAAATGATGCCGTGTCACCATGATTTTCTGGCAGCCCGAGCCCGTGGAATATACTGTCGATCAGAATGAGTTTGTTGTTGAGACAATTGTCACTCATTGATTACTTGAAAAATACAGCTTCCAGCGAATCTTCGTCAGTATGCCCAATGCGAATAGAGAAGCCAAAAGATGAAGACATTTGTATGAAGGAATCCAACATGAAACGTAATTTGTGCGTTATACCGTCCAGGATAAGGTTAGATTTTTCGACCTGAAGATCGAAAAGTGTATGAGTGCATCAGATGCAGCGAAGCAGTTGGGTATTCACATTCGAACTGCTCAGAGATGGATTAGACAATATAGCCTATGCCCTGATAGCATTTTTGATAATTGTAAACAGATTGGTCGTAAGTGTATCTTGTCCAAAGATCGTAAAACGGCAATTATCAACTTTATTGATGCTAATCCCTCTGCTGCTGTTGTTGAAGTGACAGAACATTTATTGAAGCGACTCAGTGATCTTAGAGTTTCACGCAGCATTGTTTATAACTTTATGAAGAGTGGATGCAATCTTTCGCTGAAAAAAGCGGATTTCCATTCTGTGGGAAGAAACAGTTCAGCAAAGATTGAGGAGAGGTACAATTGGGTTTGCAAGTGGGAAAACACAGACACGAACCTCCTCACAAATTGCATGTTTCTAGACGAATCTGCTTTTGATATCAATATGAAACGCTCAAGAGCTTGGTCCAGAGTATGACGCAAGGCACTGGAAAAACACAACAAAGAATGCCTGGCGCCAACCTTCAAAAGTGGTAGAACTTCTATTATGGTTTGGGGCGTCATAGCTGGTGAAAAGAAGTCGAAACTTGTCTTTATGAAGAAAGGCATGAGGACAAGTGCCGACTTCATAAACCAGGTCTATGAGCCAGTATTATTTGACTTTTACAAAAATCTAGATAGTTCTGTACTCATGGAAGATGGCGCACCCATCCATAGAGCAAAAATTGCTGCCGAATGGAGGGAGGCAAAGGGCATAAACAAGATGTCTTGGCCGGCTCAGTCACCGGATTTAAATCCAGTCGAAAATCTGTGGAGCATTATGAAGAAGAGATTAAATGCTCTATACTCCCATGCCAAAAGCCCACAAGTCGTAGAAGTTGTTTTGGAGAGTGCTTCGAGGGAATTAACTCCAGAAGTAATCAACAAGATTATTGATTTCATGCCAAAGAGGGTCAAGGCTGTGATCAAGGCTCGTGGTGGACCAACAAAATATTAGAACAATAAAAATCCAAAATTTGCTTCACAACTCTTACTTTTTTTCGATATTCTACTATAACTGACCTTTCTTCACCATTTATGCTATCTTATAACTGTAACAAAGCTACAAAAGGGTTACTTTCTTTAATTAAGTTATTATTTTAACATCAATATTGTTAATGTCGCTCTTTCTTTCTTTATTTTTAAAGATATGCGTATACCGATTTATCCAAATGTTGTAACTCTCATACAAGCCAAAGAACAGCAAAAATATAAAAGACTACAAGAAGAAGCTGCCAGTGACAATGCAAACAAACAATTTATAAAACCTTCAAAATATTATAGCAAATTATTTTATATACATGATTCGTGCAGTATTTCCTGTAAGTGATAAGTCAAAAAAAAATACACACAACTTCACCTGTGAACCAGACTGCTCTGGAGCTACACGATTTTACCAGTGAAGAGGTAGATCGTTATTTTAGACCTTGTACTGTAGACCCAAACAGAAAAGATGTTTTTGTATCATACCATGGAAATACAGACATAAGACGTTTGTCATTGGCCGAATATTACAACTTGAGTGGAAACATAAACCGACAAAAAATGGAAGAAGAGCGTAAAAAAAGATTGATCATTACACAATGCACATAATTTATATGTTACAGCATATGGATGTCCTTTTCAACTTTTACAGCTTTGAAGCTGCAAGAATTAAATGGTGTAGCTACATCGGTTGACAATGCGGTCAACATCCTTGTTAACGAGTCAAAAAAAAATATAATAAAAGAAACAAGAGGAAGAGAAGAACGACTGCGGCTAGATATCAAAGCAACCCTTCCGATGCTCATCCAAATCCAGGGAAAAGTATATCAAGGTATTACTCGTGTTCATGAATACTTTGTATTATTGTTCTTCTAAAAGCATTTTATGTATTTTTTTTTTTTCGAAAGGACACACAAGGAAAAATTTGAAGAAGGTGACCGGAGCAAAATGCCTTTGGTTATCTGGAAATGGCCTAAAAAATAAGAGCCATGTAAAGTTTAAAGGATTAAGGCATGGTGTATCAGAAAGAGTATACAGGCAGTTGAGGCTCCGGGAAAAGTTCAGAGAATGGGTACTTATTGATATCGATGAGCACAGGACATCAAAGGTAAAAATACATACGTGTGAATATCATACAAGTATTAATACAATATTTTACTTCTGTATCCTAGAGACCTGCAATTCCTGTTTCCAGAACAATTTGAAAAATCTCAAATGTGGTAATGGTGACGAAGAACACAAAATTCATCAAATATTGATTTGCGAAAGATGCAATATTTACTGGAATCATGTCATGGCCACCAAGAATATGTTTATTATTGCTCAATCCATCTGGAATGGCAATGGTCGCCCTCATGTCTTCTAACGACAAAGCGCCACCTCCAATGTGGTTGTCGCGTCTTACTCCGGTGAGACGACGGTTTAAAGATACATACAGGTAAAAAAAAAAAATCTCCATTTTGATTTGTCCAAAAAAAAAACAACACTTTCTGTATTCGAAGTGCTAACATTGTATGACAAGACTTTTCGACTCCGGGATGTTTCTCTTTCTTTTTTTTTTTTTTTTCTCTTTGTGTATAAATGTTGTTTTCTATTTCCTTGTATTTTATATTGTTCCATATTGTATTTGCTATCACAAAAATACCTTTTACAGACCCAAATATTCAATATATTGGAAGATGGCAGTCAACTTCAAGTGACATTCAGAGTGGTTGGCCAGGCGCTTATTTTAAAGTCGTCCTCAAAGGCACATATACTGTCAAAGTACAACTATCAAAGCCTGCCAACGTACTTATACAGATAGACGACGGTCCAAGCTCATTCTTTGGAAATACGACACCAAATATAGATTTAATCCCTTTCCCTGACAATGAACAACACCAAGTACTCGTAGTGGCTACTGAAGTCATCAGTTTACAGTCTATTCTTATAGAAGATACAGGCCAAACTATACCATTTATATCCAAAGATATAATCGAATTTGTTGGCCATGATCTCATCTTGGGCACAGAAACTAGCCGTGGCCCTTTAAGTAGTTTTGCATGGATAACAAGTGATACGATTGACATGGACCACATCCACATAGCTTACTCAGGTGCTACTTTAATCAACGGACTATCTACAAGGTATTTTGACATATGGCCACCACAACAGATGAAACAACAACAATATACTTCAACAAAGCCCTGCGCGGTAGTTGTATTATTAGGCACCAACGATAAGCATAAAGGGTACACTTCTCCGGATTACCGTGATACGCTCACTTCATTTCTCATTCGAGTCCGTCAAAGATTATCGAATCCTGATGTACCCATCTTTGTGCTTTCCGAACCGCTCGGAGACATGTTCCGTCCATCACAGCAAGCAGTCGTATCGCTCAATCGTCAAGGAGAACTACACACCTACTTTATAGATACAACAGGTTGGGTGCGACATGGACCCAGTTTATATAATGAAAAGGTAAAATGCTGACCCCCCCCCATATTCGCACACAAGAGCTACACAAAAATGAGAAACTTTGCTTCAACTTTCATCCTTAGGGGTATTTGAACGATGCTGGTCATGAACTGTTTGCCAAAAGACTCTCACCTTTTCTGGAAGCTAAAATAAACGATCCAAGACAGCCACTGCCTGGACCAGCACCGAATCCAAACTTACCAGGAGACTGGCAAACTATGGACGTGGGTGATGAAACACGAATTGGACTCCCTGGAACCGTTTCAGCCGATTCTTCAACCACATTTACTCTCTGGGGTTCTGGTGCTGACATTGACGATACCAGTGATGCCTTCCGATTTATGTACCAATCCTTTTCGGGTTCTGGTACACTCGAAAGCACCATTCGATCCCATTCGACGTTTGCCAAATGTGCCAAGGCTGGTATCATGATCCGTGAGCATCTGGCTTCTGGTTCTCCATTGATCATGCTCGGCATCTCGCCTGCAGATGGTGTGTTTGTACAAGTGCGATACCGCAATTTTGGACCGACCAAGATAATCAAGACTATGAAGGCCACACCTCCATACCGCCTTCGCCTGACACGTCAAAGTGAAGATCTCTTTGAAGCTCATATTCAACATATTGACCTTTTAGGGGCAAAGACAGAATGGGAACCTTTTGCTTCTATCGCCATCACCATGTCCAAGGATGTGTATGCAGGCTTGGCTGTCACCAGTTGTGATACAACCGTTGTCAGTGTCGCCAAGTTTACTGATGTCACTCTTTACCATAGTAGCAGTCTCACAAGTATACCAAAGCTTGTGAATCAACAAGCATAAAAAGAACAAATATCCAATGTATTATAGAAAAAAAGAAAAGAAAGAAAAAAGCGAAACATAAAGACTTTTTATACATGTAAAAGAGAAGGGGGGAAATGTAAATAAAAAAAGAAATGTCTCTTTTTCTCTCTCTCTCTTTCTTCATCCTCTTTCTTAGTTTTTCTTTTGTTTGACTGCTTCCATACGAACAGGCGTTTGAATGCCTGTTAACCAGGTAAGGCCTGTACCGGCAATAAACAAGAAGAGAATAGTAACACCAAGAACCATGAAGACACCAGGGGTAAATAATTGGTATTTAGCAAAGATGGGTAAGTTAGTATTAGAAGGGGCACGACGAATTAAAGCTTCATCTGTCTATAGTACAAAACAGTTAGCCTCTTGTCTATTTTTTTTTTTCTCTTTGACCTGCCTTTGTAGAGCTAGATGTGTAGATAATGGCATAGTCATCCTGCACCTTTTGCTCAAGGACTTGAAAGAAACGTCCTAATAAGGCATCTATACAGAAAGTTAAATGAAAAAACTGCTCTGTTTGCTTTCTTTCGGTTGGAGGCCTACCATTTCCTTCAAAATTGTTAGTGTTTGGAAGAGGTACAATAGCAACGAGGGGTGTAGTTTGTTCTGGGAAATCATCAGCAGAGATTGCTATGTTACGATTGTGAGTAAACATGAGCTACTTTTTCATATAATGTTTCATTTACTGGAAGCGTCCAAAGTTGCAATGGCAGCATCACACTTGGTAGCAATCTTTTTAGCTATTGCTTGAACATCAACACCGCCTGTGACATACTCAATATCAGAACGAGAATGAGCTTGACTAACGTGTTCCTAACGACAAGAGTGAATACGTGACAAGGTCTGAGTTTTGTATTTACCTTGAGTTGAGTGAAAGCATACTTGTTGTCGTAACGAGTAAAATCGTTACTGTGAACCTAAAGAGCGACGTATGTTTATATGACAGACTTTTTCTTTACATGAAGTAATTACCTCGGGTTGGTCTAATAAAGCAATGACTTTGGCAGAGCAAATGTCTGGAGATAAAGAAGAAAGAATTCTTAAAGTTGCGTCGGTATTGGAGATGACAAGCTGATTGCTGGCTTCGGTCACTGGTTTAATGTAGCTATCAAAGTTGCTGTTTGTTATACTGTAACGCTATATATTTGCTTTGCTTACTCTTTGGGAGACCACATAAGGCAGGGTACCGTGTTTTCAAAGGCAACAACGGCTGATGCTAAAGTAGAGAGCAAGGCAGCAGTGTAAATCTTCATTATGAATAAAATATGAAACACAGAAAGGAAAAAGAAAAAAAAAAAAAAAAGGTTTATGTGCGTGTGTGTGTGTGTGTACAACGTGCAGCCATTCTAAAGCTCGTAGTTTTAAACTTGATAGTATTTCTTTCTACTTCACATGACATGAACAAACATTACTTGCTGTATATCTAATCAAGATGCTATTAAAATCACTTATTTACCTCAGAATTTCCAACTGGACAAAGATGTCTTGAACATTAGATGGTTTATAAAAACTTATTGCCAACACATTAAAAAACGACGAGCAACATTGCAAAAAGAAATGCTTGAGTTTCATAAGCGCTCCTTCCTTAACAAAGATGCGTGAGACCTACAAGGCTAATAAGAGAACAACATGCATTCAGTACAAGGAAATTGCCAAAAGACAGGCTAAGCTTTACAATTGGAGGAGCTTTTTGCTTTGTAACGAGAAGCAATTCTGAACAGCCTTTCAAGCTTATCATCTCCCTCTCTCAACTGCAAATCAAGACGTATACAAAGACACAATCGGTACCAAAGTCAGGTAGTCGTCGCATCATTAGCCTTTGTTTCAACATCACAATTATTGAGACTTTTTGGATAATTATGATAGATGTGAAGGGAGGTTTATTAGCAAGATGTGTGGATATGATATAAATACAATATTTGTTTTTTTTGTGTGATTTTTTTACAATGTCGCATCATCGTCTTCATCCATTTCATCATCGCCTTCGTCCGCCGAGGTATATTTTTCATCAAGACAAAATATGGTTGATTGCTTGGGTGCATCATCATAACTTTGTGCCCATTCGATAAGAGCGATAGGATCGTCTACAGAAAGGTCAAAGTTGAGGAAACATAGAAATTCTTTTTCCATTCGAGCCACTTTTTGTCTTTTTTCAACATCATTCTCAATGCAGCTTTGAAAGATGGATGTGACATTATGCACAGTTGTATTATTATTATTATCATTATTATTATTGTTATTGTCATTCTGGGGTATTTTGGGTGAAGTAGGGGGTGTCATGGGTCGATCAATATACTTTTGTGTAGTGTAGATGACTAATCTGAGACAGTCGTGGATATATTTTGCTGCAAGGTTATAGGCGACATAAATCATTCGAGATCCACAACCTGCGGTGCCTTTTAGATTTCGGTATTTCTGAATAGTGTTAACTTATTTGCTCTTCTCTTTTATATTCAACCTCTAACCTTGTTCAACCGTTCGATATAACTGATCGCAACCAGCAAGGTCACACTGGGACACAGGGTAGGCATCGATGTAGAACTTGCACAATATTTCTGAAGCAAGACCTCAAAAGGTTCGTCAGTCTCAATGCGGGTTGTGTTTAATAAACTGTTCATCATGTAAAATAGTTGCTGTGTTCTTTCTGGACAGTAATTATCTTCCCAAGTTTTAGAAACATATATTGCTAAATGAGCTTTTTTTCCAATTATATATTAGCTTTTTATCAACATCATAAGATAAAAATGTATTTACCAAGGCATGTTTTGCTGAGCGGCTCTCGTCCACTTAATTCAATAGCCTGCAGTAGGTTACAGGCTTGATCATATTTAAATTTACATTTAGGTTTTGAATCTTGTTTTGTATAAGGGCATGGCAATATACGTCGTTTTTTAGAAGATGATTTCATACAAATGTACAATAAGAAGAAGAAGAAGAAGAAGATTTAAGAATTAAAAAAAATAGTTAAATTTGTCCATTAGTAATATTGTCTATAAAACAACGTTGTCGCCCTTTTTATTTTTGTGGCCTCTGCATAATCCAGCCAGTGATTTCTAAGCAATAATGGATTAGCCGAAAAAAGCCACAAATCATTTTTCGGCTATCATTTTATTTGCTATGTTACTGTTGCTATGGCTTTTTTTTTTTTTTCAGGAACGTCAAATATATTTTACTCTTTTTAAATTTTCTCGATGTTTTTTGTCATACAAAATCGAAGATAGTGTAAAAAAGGACAAGAAATTTTTGGATAGTGTAACACAGTGTTTACCTATAATGTCGCATAATAAACAAGATGCTACTTTTTTTAAAAAATAAAATAAAAGACAAAACCATAGATACTTGCCTTAATTGAACAAGTGTACTTTACTTTTGTTCGTCTGCTATTAGCCTCGGATTTGTCATTCATTTCTATTTATAGAAGGTTTCTCTTTTTCCACATCTGACAAAAGGCTGACTAATCATTTTAGACGCTGCTTTTTGTTTACGCGTTTGTGGTTCCCTTTTCTGCATAATAAAATTGTCATCATATATTACTTTAAAGGATAACAATCACTTCATATGACATATTGAGTATGATGACACCCGATATGTAAAGACATACGTTATGTGTCTACAACTAAAACCTAATTCATTTTGTCTCGTTCCGGGCCGGCTTATTTTGATCCAGCTCTAGGTTTGCTTTATGAAAAGCATGGTCATCACATCAAAGATCGCCAACTTCCGGTAGTGGAATACTTCATTGATTGATATACAGATTAACGCAGAATCAAAACAATCCCATTTCGCGGTATTTATTTTCTTTTTCCCAAAAGAGTCGCTAAATTTGATCCTGCTTTTATGATTGGACAAAAACAATCGGTAGACCCCCGCGCTCTTGCTTGATATATTCATTGCATCTCTTGTTTTGCATAAGAATACAAATACTCACACACAAAGCTTAACAGACTACTTTATGTCCGTTGAACCACCGATAAGAGAAAAAAGACTACTCTTACCTAAACATATATTTGTAGAGTATCAATTATGCAAAAGAAAAATATAGATAAATACATGACTATGTAGGACGATTACCTTTCTTTCTATCGATAAGAGAAGACTCCTGTCGCAAAAGATCGCAACGGATTAATTGAGCATAACATATGCTGTAGTAGGCTAATTAATCTTATGCTGTAATCAATAAACATTTCTTTCTTAACGACAACATACATTACCTTAAAGCATAGCCACAAAACCTGATCTATTAAATCTGATTTTGCCTTTTAAATATGCTTTTGCCTTTTAAATATGCTTTTGCTGCACACGGATTAATGGCAGCGAAGCCGTTTTCCCGGTATTATCTTCTTGTAAAGATTGTGATTTTGTTTATGGTTTCAGTTTTCGATTGACCAAGTTTTGCTGTAAACGCTGTGGGAAGTGGTATCATAAACAAACCACAAACTTTCTCGGCATTGAATGGGTTAATTGAGACTTTTATTAGCATTCATGAATGCTTTTTTTCATTCATTCAGAAACATGGTGTACTATCGTGTTTTTCGCTTCCTATATTTGTTGCTGTTGTTGTTCAATGTAAACGTAATATCGATATCAGCTTTGAAACGGAGAAATATCCAACGTTATAAGCCATCTCATTCGCACTATGGAGAAAATATATTAAAACCACTCTCGAAAAAATTGAATCGCATGACCATTTTTATTAATTGAGTATTTGTTCGAAGGCAAAACCATCACGCGGGGCCAAAGTCATTTCAAAACAACAAACGGATGCAGCTGACGCAGGGAACAGTAGACGTTGTCGGAAAATTGATACGTGACATCATGAATCCAACAAGCGTATCCAGGACCATCGTAGGTAATGCAACCCCATACCATTACACTTTCGTTTCCTCCTTTGACAGTATGGTCATAATGATGGAGTTGCAAGCTGTCATTAGGCCTGCTCCAATAGTACTTGCATCCATCAGAACTAAAAACGTTCACTTTAGACTCATCACTGAACACCATTCGTCTCCAATCATCACTAGTTCAGTTTTTATGGACAATGGTCAATGCTAAACGGCGTTACTTATGCGACTTCTTAAGCAGAGGCTTCTTGGCCTTGATTTTAATACGGAAGCTCATATTTCTAAGCAGTTTAAGGGTATCTTTTCCTTTCTGAAGCAGTTTGTTATAGTCATCTGCTAGCTTGTCATTATCTGCGCTGTTTCTTGCTGCCCACATCTGTCGACAAATAAGAATCTGATATCAATCTTATAGCCTGTTATCGAATGCTTACTGCGTGCATATATCGACTGCTTTTGAGTAGCCGTGCACTCGCTTACGGTTTTCAGCGATTCTTGTTGCCAGTAATGGATCCTCCACAAAGATACAATCAAAGATTGGTAACCACAATTTAAAAGCGATGTCGTATCCTGGTGGCGGCTTGATATGAAGTGGATTGAGAAGCTGATGATACCGACGAAACGCGATCAGGAGCTGTTGAATGGTTTTGAAGCCAATGATGACCTCTAGATCTCTGTGTTGGTCAATTCCCTTTGCAATAAAAGAACGCGCTTCCATCTCGTTTCTATTTTCATAAAGATGCACGACTTGTTCCCATGCTGCTTTTACGGATTTTGAAGTTTTGATTCTTTTGTCATCGCATACTTTGTCCATGAAATGTTGCTGTATTTCTTCTCATTTGGGTTACCCATCAATAAAATCCACAATGGAAAACAAGCAGGCTATATGATTTATCTCGACTAGAAAAGAAGAGGTATAGATATATTCCCTTTCCGGAAAGTAAATTCGCCTGTGATCGAAAATAAATGCACCCAATGGTGAGAACAAGATCGCTTGTCCCGCCCTCTTTGCTC
>JAMYHX010000825.1:0-10910 GCA_025529335.1 Rhizopus sp. PT2906 | reverse complement strand
ATATAAAACGCACACGCGTCTTATTTTAATAAACAATGTAAATTCGCAAGGCATCGACTTGTTGATCATTTCAATAACAAAACTGAATACAACGCTGCTGCTATTGGATCAATGGCCAAGCGTCCCTCTGTCTCCACATCCCCGTTTCATTTCCATGAAGCTGAAGATACACAGCAGCAAGACTATGTTTCCAGCCTGAGAAGCAAACTAGACGAAAAGCTGTCTAAAAGAATAGCCAAAGGTCACCAACCAATCGAATTGCCGATTGGAAAGCCGTGGCCTCGGCCTTGTATAGCATTGTGGGAACTCTGCTAAACAAACCAACTTCTACCAGCGAGGAACTGGAATTATATAGGATTTTTTTTGTCATCCACTGTCAGCTTCGCAAGTCCCAAAATATTCTCCGTGTTTGAGAATTCTCTGTCGCCCAATTGGTTCCAACAAGCAAAGCATCTCGGCGAAGCATCTAGAGCCACCTTGAACTGCCCGTTGAATTTCTAAATTCATATAGAGAAAACGATTACACCCTTTGATGTAATATATTATATACATTTCGTGCATAAGCCAAAGTCATATTTTCTATTCAATTTTAACATAATACCTTATACTAAGACCACTACACTGATTCATGGCGTTTGTAGTCTATAGCAATTGATAACAGTCATATTAATATAACTTACTAAATGTAATTGGTTGACAGCATTTATTCTTGTATATAAAGAATAATCTCTGTATTTTGTTGTAGGGGATCTTTTATACCTGCTTGAACTCCGAAATTCTTCACTATTTTGGTCTCCTTGACTATAGCTAAAACTCTATGTCCTTTTGAAGTTACAAAAGATTTCAAAATATAGGGATAAGATAAAGGTTTTTTTTATTAAAATTATTTTCTTTTATAATTTATAAGAATACGAATGATACGAAGGCATGACTTCGTACACCCATATTACGCTTAGACGATGATTCTCCGTCCTAGTTATCGCTAGGATACATCTAGATGCCTTCGGGGTAAGCTATATATAATAATTTTCTTACATAATTAACTGTATAATTCTCTATATTCCCTCTCCTTGGTGCTTATTACTCTCATTTGTATGTCGTCTCCTTTTATGTATTTTATTTTTAACCTTTGCATAAATACTTTTTTTAATTTGCGCCAATTATTTTTTTCATACACGCCATAATTTTATCCCCTTTTCTGAAATTTATTTTTAATAAAACAGTAACTACTTATTCATTGACAATATCACACTGCCCGGTGGAGATAATGAACAACATCCAAGACATTGTAAAAGGTCATCAAGAACAGTTTCACGTACTTGAACCGTCTAAGGCATGAAGAAACTAATAAGGAGTCGACCAACTATCAAATCATTCGCGCTGTTGAGACTGTGTAAGTAGGAACTGACTAATTTTTCCGCCATTGTATAAATAGAGTCAACGCTCTGCCAGTGATCAAGAAATCAAAAGAACCTTTGGAAGCATTTTGGATCAGAAAGTTTATCGACATTTTTGAAATAGTATTTAGGTAGACGAGTAGATATACTTGTATCTGTTGGAGAACAAGAGGATTCAATCAGTCTGACAAGCTTTGAAGCAAAACGAGAAGATTGCTGCTGCCAGTGCACAAATAGACTATCAAGCTAAAAACCATCGCACAAATGCTGGAATCTTGAACAGATTCAATTGTTTGTTGCAAAGCAATACTTCCGACTCCATATATGTTGATTTCGTAGGTCCACCTATTAAGTCGTATTATACAATTTAATAAAAAAAAGCCCTTCTTTTGTACAAAATCTAAAGAATATCCTCAATCATTTACAAAGGCGATATCTTATAGTCTTGGCAATCTTTTTCTTTATAAAAAGTACAAAGGTCCCTCAACACATGTCAGAACGGTGAAAAGTTTAAGAAAATATAGAATTATAGACTGAAAAATACCCAAATGTATCACATCATGACTATAAAAATAAAATAGGCGTAAAAACCAACAATATTTGGAAGCTATTGGGATTATTTATAAACCTCCTCTCCGCCATCTTTGGGAACCGCGATTTGTCAGCCACTTTAAACCTTTTGATGTATTCTTTTTAACTTGTGTGAAAATGATATAATGGAAAAACTGTTTAGCACTAACATCCAAAGGGGAACGTTTCGCAGAAAATTTTCACAGTCCAATTTGTGAAATGATTTTATTAGGTTAAAACGCATTATGCAACCTTCTTTCCACTCTTTTGTCATTAGACATGGCTCTTTCAACTGAAGACACTACTAATGAGCGTACTCCACTCATTAGTCAAGCAACAGCTACTCAACGAGAGAGTCTAAAGCGAACATACCATGTCTATGGAATCACCTTGGGTTTCTTGTTTTTCTTTTCCTTTTTTGTTCACTGGTACCGATCCACACTACCCACACCACTTTCAGACGTTCAAGCAAACAATGCTGACGATTTTGCTGGTATACATGCCTATAATGAATACTTGAGTCATTTTACTGCTCCTCACTCTGGAAATACTCGAGAAAATGGCGTGATGCGGGACTGGATTGGCTCCGTTGCTCTTGAGTTTCAAAAGGAGGCTACCGAACTTGGCTTGAAAATGGATGTTATTGCAAATGATACTTCAAGAGATATTATTCCAAGCAACTGGTTTACTGAGAGTAAGTCAAAAGAAAATAAACTCAATTGCAAAGAGATTCATCATCATTATAGACGAGCATTGGTTTATTGAGTCGCGTAATGTCATCGTTAGGCTGCACGGACAGTCTGGAAGAGATAAGGCACTCTTGATTAACGCACACTATGGCAAGTCCATTCGACGTGTTAAAGAAGAAAAAACAATATGCTTATTCTTTTGATTAGATAGTGTGCCTACTAGTCACGGCGTCACTGACAATGGCATGGGTGTTGCTACCACATTAGAGCTCATCCGATACTTCATTCACCACCCTCCTCAACATACCATTATCTTTCTCTTTAATAACTTGGAAGAAGGAGGCTTGATTGGTGCTCAATCTTTTATCAGACATCCTTGGTACTCGTCTGTTAAACTGTTTGTTAATCTTGGTAAGAAACAAAAAGAATAACCGATCCAGTTCTGTTTTTCTAATAAGCATAAACTCAGAGGGTGCTGGTGCTGGAGGACGCGCTGTCCTATTCCGTTGCTCAAACCTGAATGCTGTTAAAAAGTTGGCTAATTCAAAGACCAGTTTGGTGCATGCATCTCCTGCCGGTAATGATATGTTCAAGGCAAATCTGATCAAAAGGTAAATAACAGTAGTAACTTGACAAGAAAAGACTTATCCCCCTTTGCTACTATAGTGATACGGACTATTCCGTATTCACCAAGGAAGGCACACCTGGATTAGACATTGCCTTTTATGCGCCTCGTTCACATTACCATACTCCTCGTGATGACTTGGCCCATACAACACCTGGAGCGCTTCAACACATGGGGCAATTAGCACTAGGTGCTGTTCGTTCTATTGCCAATAGCGATGATATGTTGGATACACCATCTGAAAATCAAAGCTTTGTTTATTTTGATATACTAGGCCGCTTCATGTTCGCTTACAGTCTTACCACACTTCAAATCATAAACGGACTTGTTCTCTTTCTTGTACCTGCCCTGGGCATCTATCTGTCAGTTTCTTCCAAAAGGGAGAACGAATCCTTTGTGGATGTGATGAAAGAGCAAACTTATCTTGCTGCTCAGGGACTTGCTGCTTGCTTACTTGCTTTCGTGTTTTCTATCATCTTTATTGGTGTCGCTTCTTTCTTGTTATGTTATATCAATCCTCTCATGACGTACGGTGATGTTTACGGTGCAGCACTCTATATTTTCTTCACCGCCTTCCTTGGTCTACAGGTTTCCCAATTAGTTCTACCTGCCAAGATGAAACATACTCTGGCTACTACGGATGCCAGCTGGCATGGCCTGGTTGCCTTTTGGTGGATCTTTTTGGTTGTTGCCATATTTGCTGCAAGCAAGAGTGTTGTAAGTCTGTACTTTGTGGTCTTCCTTGTGTTCTTTACAACAGCTGCTGCCGTAATTCAAGTCATCCTCCCCCAAGACAAAAAGTTCCGTTCTCCCGTGATTTTCTTTACTCAGACCTTAGTTCCTTTTGTGTTCTTGCTAGAATTAGAATTCATGTCGATGGATGCTATGCGTCATGCTACGGTAGACGGCACCCCAGAGATTGCAGGTAATAGTGTACTTTTTGTAACATTGTTTATGAGGTATCTCACATTTTTTATAGTATATATTCTTATCTCGCTCCCTATCATTCTTACTATCATGCATTTTGTGCCTTGGGTGTATGTAGCCGGCAATAACCGCAGGGCGACCATTATTGCTGCTGCTGTCTTTTTATTCTTATTCACTATTTGCTCTGCTCTTGATCCTTTCAATGGCGGATGGTCACCCAACAAGCTTGTGTTTAAACAAGAGTATAATGCAGGTGAGGCCTTTGCAATGGTCAACATTACCACGGCCACAGGTATCCCCGCCATTCTGAAGCAAGCTCTTCCTCGTCATGAATATGAAACCATCAACTGTACTACGTCCAATACATTGACAACTTGCAGGTACCAAACAGAACTTGTACCCAAATACGCAAGCAACGAGACATTGAATGAATTTGCCCTATACGACGTTCAAAAGACATGCCATGATGAGCTGTGCCAAGTGACAGGCACGTATAGAGCCAAAAACTCTTTGATGTGCCGCGTGTTATTTGACCGTACCTTAGAACATGCCTGGATAGATAATATGAAGGTACAGCATAAAAAGATTGGTGCCTTGATCGCCTATGTCAATCAGTACGAGCAGCGTGTCCAGTTTGGTTATGAATATAGCAAAAATGATGTGAAGCCCAATGCCACATTTAGTTGCTTCTATGACGAATGGACACAACAAGAAATCCCTGCCTTTACAACCCTTCGTGACCGCTTACCTGAAGAGGCTTTATTGCTTATCAGAGGTCAAGGCTTGGTTATTTCTTATTTTGATAAAATCAGTCTGTAACAATTAAATAAAAACGAGTATTTTTATTTATCAAAATAAACAATACAATTAGCACACACACAAACATGATACGATCTATATAAAAAAAGGATGGTGAATAAAAAGGTTTCTTTTCAAAGTAATAAAAAGAGTAAAGAGCTCAGTGTAACTATGACTATAAACAATAAACTAACATTACGCTCGGTTAACCAGAACGGTTATCCAAAATAAAGCGCTATAGCATATTGGGATAAAGCTATCATCACCACTCCTTCTCTTTCTAATGTATAAAGAAAATCAATACTTACTTTAATCGTTCTATGAGAAGAAAAAAAAAAAAAAACAAGTAAAAAGGTGAATAGACAGGTTAATTTATAGGAGAGAACAAAGGAAAAAAAATTATTCGTGACTACTATTCATGACTTTTAAATTACTTTACCTTCCAAAGCCACAACTCAGTTCAACCAAGAAAGACCAGTTCACCGCTGGATTTCTTTTAGAGATATCGATAATATCAGCGCTACTTATGCAACTGAGAATGCTTACATCGGCGTTTTTTACAGTTGGGAATCTTTACCTTGGAAGGTTTATTTTTTGAAGCTCATGCTCTATTTCGCATTATGTGAAGGTAAAAACACTGTTTTTTATAATTTTTTATAGTATAAACACTAGTGCACATATACTTAAATTGACGAGCATTTCTCCTTCTTCTTGTATTTGTCAATAAATCAATCGTATTCGTTAATTTGTTATGACGAATTATGCCTCTTATTCTTAGGACTTCATGTGTATTGCCTATCATATACATACACGCCTTCTACGCCAATTTTTACGTCGTTATCCTCTAGTATCTGGACGGCGTATCCCCACACTTCTTCTTCCAATTAGCGAATGTCACCTCTTGACACTCCATGAGCATCAGCATTCATCTTACCAAAAATATTATGTAAAACAGCGCATTATAACTGTTTTCGCCTTACATTCGACACTCATATAGTAAAATGCTTAAAATGAAACGCATTTTGTCATAAGCAAATCGAATAAGCTCTCAGTGTGCGCATGCATTTTTCCATAGACCTTATTGATTACAAGTTGTTTTGGATTTGGCGATAACATTGGGAATGGTTTAGTCATATTGTCGAGCATAAGAAACGCTGTAGCTATTAAATGAAAATTGTTATATACTTCGTCGTTCTCATCACAATACAAGTTCATGAAAAACTACAGATCTGCAAGCAAATACATGTCACCTGGAAAAGAACTAAAGGGTCCAAATAACAATTTTGTGTACAAGTAATTCTCGGTGAGCATCCTTTCATAATTACTGTGTCTTATTAATCAATACAACAAGCACCATATGAATAACCAAAACATTTGAGCTTACCTGGACGGTTCTATTTTGATATGTACACCTTCTTTTAGCGCCACAAACAGCCAACAAATTCAACGACAGAGTTGTATTCAGCTTTAGTTGTAATTTAAAAAGGCTATTAAGTTGATGACTTGCGAATTACATTCTTTATAAAAAGAAGGGCTGAATATAGTTACTTGGGTAGAGAATCTACGACTGCTATTTATATTATTGTCATCCGTGTGAATGTTTATCATTGTTGTCAGAACTCTTTCTTTATTCTTATCAGATGCGATAGAAGGATGTAAACTGGAAGGTATGCTCTACTGTAAGATTATACTCGAATTATTATAATAATTTATATCAAACATGTCAGCTGATAAGAAAAGGCAAAATTGAGTCAGTCTACAGTTCAATACTTGATCCAATCTAATAGAAAGCCAACATCGGCGCGACGCTTATTCTGAAACCCAAATAAGGTCCCCCTCCACTATGATCCACTCCTTGTGGTGGAATATCTGGTGTCGTTAAGCTCTCTTTCATTACAACACTTGAATGTAGTCCGCTCGGCGATCGCCTCGGTGTATCGAGTCGTACATGCTCAAGAGCAGAGCTTGGGTAACCACGCCCTGATTCAGCAATGTTTCAAGGCTAGAAAGAGAACAAGAAGCAAGTTACCAAACAGAAATCAGGAGATCTTTGACATTGATCCCATATTGGTTCTAGTGGAAAACTGTGGTGCTACCAAGAACTTGCCCTTAGACAAACTACAGAAGAAGACGCTAGTACTTTTAACAATTGCAACCATGTAGCGGCCAAGATCTGATTTGGGGAAAGACTACTATTACAGGCCAGGAGATCAACACATTAGGGGCGCTGCGATTGTGGGCACAGTCTTCGGAAACGTTACCAAGAAGATAACCACATCCGAAGTCGGATTGGAGGCAACGGCAATTGTGGTAGGTACGACCCACAATAGCAATGTTGCCGAAAAGACGACAGAGGATATGATATCCAGTCCCGATATTGAAAGTTTTTCTAGCATCCGCCCAAGCTACCATGGTTTCCTCATCCAAGACGCACGTATAGAAAGATGTAAAGTGTATAGATCACAAGAAATTTTTTTTTATTGTTTTTCTGAGAATAAAGTGCGGCTAGAAAGCCTATAACCACATCCGAAGTCGTCTTTTCGGCAATATTGCTATTTTGTTCAAAATTAAAAGTTTTATCATGTAGATCATAAAATATAGGAGCTTGAAATAAACATAGAGGAAAGTTTTGACTAGGATAAATTAAAAGTGAATATAAATAAATTAAACATAGAAACAAAAGCATATAGAGCATACGAATAAGTGGATGAGACATGGAAAAGACATGAAAAGGGCGTAGAATCAATGAATGCAAATCATGGTGAAAGGAGTGCGGAGAGCATCGATCATAAATTGTACCATAAGGGAAGGAATGCTAGTACAATGGCTTATTAATTGTTCTTCTTCAAACGTTTACATCTGAAGGAACCCTGCTTCAATTTCATATGTGACATAGGTCGCTTAACATACTGTCCTTGCTTCTTTGACAGCTCCACCTTTTCAACGTTGTTAGCGATATCATCCATTAACTTTTTATACGAGCTAAAAGCCTCGATTATTGTCGGTAAACGTGCAAAGTCTGGAAGAGCGCCCACGATGTCGAAAGATGCATACTCGTAAAGTCGGTATACTGCTTCATTGTCGATATCCATGATCATTAGCGGCAGTTTCATTCCTTTACCGAGAATTTCAAAAGACAAGGGTGAAGCAGCACCTGCAATTACCATTTGCTCTAGATTCTGCTTCATTTGCTTGCCTAGTTTTACCAAATCAGACAAGTATCCGTCTTTCAAGACAGAACTAGTGTGCTCTGGTTTGAGTTCATACGACAAGATAGTAAAGTTATCGTTCCAAGGGAGACACGACAAAGAAACGTCAGGCTTTAAACCGGAAGCATCTTGCTTGTTTGCCCTTCAAATAAAAATAGATTAATTCTCACATAATACAAAATATCTGGACTAGTGATTTACCAAGAGGACACCAATTCTCTCTCTGTACACAAGAAAGCCTTTAAAATAGGATCGAGATATGTATGGACGTGGCTGTCCTCAACGTGGAAGTATTTGCAGCTGGTATAGTTGACCTATAAGTTTGCGTGAGATTACGATTATGCCACTTCAATTATATTTACATTGATACAATAAGGTAACAGAAGATAATTTCTGTTATCTCTGTTGTGGGTCCTGCTTCAGTAACGATTTTCATACACATGGACATAATTGTGGGCCAACCTGATGAACGAGGAAGGCGTGATAGCTGGTATGCCCAGTTCACTATTCTTGGACTGCATTCTGTAACTCTGCTGTATTTCTCGTACAGAAAACTGAATATATCCCTACAGACAGCCCCTGAGAATGACTTCCTCAAAGATTCTACGGTTTCAGAGAAAAAATAAATGTGATCAAGACTCCTATAAACAAGAAATTAAAGTAGGCGTTTGATTTGTAAGGATATACACTTATGTATTTACAAGAGTCTTAGATTTGAAATGGTTTTCTCGTTTTTACTATATTTTACGGACTTAGCACGAAAAACTAAGAGTACTTTAGTAATATCAACATTATTCAGATACCACTATTAAACATTTGTTAGTCTCCAGAGAAAACTAAAAAAAAAGGCATATATTACCTTTTTATCAGCGCCAACATTGACATGCTCGTCGTAGTTTTCCATAATATACGTGCAAGTTCGTCGAGGGTGCTTATCCTCAGATTTCTGTGACGATATGATCTCCTCAGCATCAATGATGGAAACATCACTTGACTGCTAATAAAGTTGTTAAGTAATGTCTCTCGTTCTATGATACAAGGTTTATAATCCTAACCTTTGCCAGGCTCTCTCAGCCAGCTGCAAACTGTTGCTGTAAGACATACTATTGAGCTTTGCTTGCTGTACGTCAGCTTTCAATGCTTCTACAGCAGCTTCAGTTTTTTTCCAATACATGTTCACAAGATCTGATTGGAGTGTCTATGAGAGATATCAGTTACGAGACTATCACCTAGCTGCTAAAGTTGAATATTTACTCCATCAAGATCTTTGCTAATGGAAGATACAAAAAAATGGACTTTTGAGTTGCTTTTCTTTTTCTTTACGAAACACTGCATGCACCAGAAATCCAGAAATTAGACTAATTCTACGTGCGCTACCTCTACCCATTACCTATGATGCCTTCCAGCAAAACATTTGAATGTATAAAGTTGCCATTTTGGTTTGTTTCTTTTCAAAGAGCAGAAGAGATAAAAAGAAATGTTATTTATTTATTCAAACTTTATGTTGTTAGTTGATCAACAAAGATGCAAGAACATGTGCAATTCACATTTTATATCAGAGAGTGTGAACTGGACAGCCTTAGGTTAGGCAGAGACTTTGGTAATGTGAAGGTATATAGTGACAACATAGGCAGCGTCCATAGCATTAGCCTATTCCCTGGCGCATGTATTGTTCGCCCTGGTTATACACTCTTTCCGGAAAGTAAATTTGCCTGCGCTCGAAAATAAATGTACTCAATGGTAAGAACAAAATTCATGCTGTACGAAATGTAAGTTCGTCGTCGCCAAGAGTATTTTCGTAGTATCAGCCTTGACATCCATGGATAAACTGTATTTCCAAATAATAATGAGACTGAATGGCGTGCTTTCCAAGTTTTAATGTTGTATTGAACCCATTGTAATGTTGTCAGAATAATAACTGCATGTACTCATTATCTCTCTCTTTTAACACGATGTCGTTTTATTCAAACATATTTTACGGCAATATTTTATAAAATTAACGTCAATAATTGATAAAAATACAGTAGTATCTTGTGGGAGTTGGTGTTGTTGTGGGTGGTTATGTAGACAGGAGCTTTGAGTTAAATAAAGGGAGGTCTATAGATAAAAATGAGGCAGAAGGACCGGACTTCCTCCCGATTGTAATAGTTGTTATCGCGAAGAGGTCAACAGGATTGAACGCGCAAGGGAGAGAACTGTTAAAGGAACAAAGGGTTGGTCATTGAATACAAAGTTAAAGTGGGCACGCCAAATGGAGGTGTTTCGTTTTCAGCGGAAGAGTTAGGGAATTCCAGCTTGAACAAGGCTTTTTCAATAGACATGATCAAACGACTCATTTTTTAAGCGTTCACTGCACTGTTTGGGTTGAGTAAGGTCGTTGCTGCTTAGCCCATTATCTATTGAGTGTTAATATAATGAAGCTTCTTCTATTCTTTCTCATCAGACTGTCCTGTATCCATCCCCCATTATTTGCGTCTGTGTTTCCATGGCGAATCAAAGTAATGGTCAACATTTCAAATAAAAGAGAGAGAAAGAAAGAAAAAAAAAACTCAACAATATAGTTATCTTTTATAGTCATTTGTGCTGTGACATGTGGTAAATATATCGTGAGTGAAATGTCCCATTTATTAGAGCTGTATTAAACTTTCAGGGCAAGCTCTCTATCAATTTCTATTAATCTCGCCTTTAATTGATC
>JAMYHX010000824.1:0-10949 GCA_025529335.1 Rhizopus sp. PT2906 | reverse complement strand
AGGTATGATGTGAATAAGAAAAGATATTTATTCAAGACTGTGTGCATCAAAATAAAACAGGATGGTTGATAAATTTGAAATATATTTGATTGAATATAATATTACCACTTTAAATATACAGAATGAAGAAAGATAGGATAAGACTATATTAAATACAAATGAATTGAACATATATCTTCTACATGAAGAACCATAAAGGCCAAACATTCTTAATGCTCACTGATATGCCAGTCAAACATCACTCTTTTGAAGTATAATAGATTTATCATTTAATCATCGTGTTTCACTCTTTTTCGATCTTTTAACCTCTTCTTATTAGTAAATGTAGTAAGGGATATCGTCACAATAAAACCTTGCTTACTGTCGTTTGTAGTGTGAAAGATGATTGTTTTATTGCTGGTTTTATTATTAACGCTGCCATGGGTATTTTACTTGTAAGCACAACGTAAATTAAGATACCTGTTTTCAGCATCTGTCTATTTTTGACCCATTTGAACAGCTTTTTTTTTTGTATTTGTGTTGATTAAAGTGACCTATTCATACATTTGTGCATTGATTCCAGCGTCCTGTATGTCTTATCTGACAGCATTTGCTCTCATGGTTGACTGGACAGATCGTATCTTGTCAGGATTATTTACGTAGATGAGGATCACTGTATGATTTGATCATAGTCATCTTCTTTCTTCCATGAACGTAAATAGTGTGTATACAGGACATATCAATTGATGGAATAAGATTACTCAAGGTGGAACATTTTACTTGAGATTCCTTTGGCGTTCTGACGAACACTGCATAGCTGTAAAATGTCTATGTCTGACCTTGGTCTCTACATTGTAACAATGCATAATAAATCAATTGCTTTTTGCTGGAGTTTATTAGTGGGGAGAACACTGTTGTTACATTCTTTTTATGTGTTTTATCAAAGATTGTTATGTCTTTATAGTGCTTGTTTTGGAGTGTTGACTATGGCTTTGTATTTTGCTTTTGAATTTTAAAGCGAATTCATTGAGTAATTTCACCGTGTTCATTGGTAAGAGTGATAGTTTGTTGATGTTGTGCCACATTAAGCTCCAAAACTACTTTTATGGTTTGCGCGGCTTAGGAAGATATAAAAAGGAACATATTGTTTTTTTTTTTTTTTTTTTTTAGAGAATATTGATTACATCTGGTGTTGAAATTGAGGAAGCCAAGGTTGGATGAGGTACGATGTACAAAAGAGAGCATTCCTTTTTAAAATAGCAATTCGAACGTTCCTTTCATGTCTGAAAATTCCCAAACCATTTGATTTGTGAATGGGAAAGATTGCTTAAAGATGCATCAAGAGAACATGTTTATAATTTTCACCCAGTTGCAGTAGAGAGGATCAACATGAAAGAAAATGGACGCATGTCTAATTGTTCTGTTAATTTGCTAGCCTTCCGCCCTGTTGTAAAAGGTCTCCAGGGTTTCGTTTGTGTTGAATGCAATAATATTCTGAAAACGCCTCCACTTTAAAGTTTAGGTTGTAAAGTAAAAAAGTGAGTCAAGTAAATAACTCGCTGTATCTCTAAACGACAAAAGCGGAAATTGTTGGTACACTTGCTGGTAAAATATCAATTTGCCCAAAGTGTACACGCTCTGCACAATTTAAAGGTGGACCCAAATGCTCCCCTCCTGAAAGAAAGAGTCTAGAAATAAAATAAACAAACAAAAAAGAAGGTAAAAACGTTGAGCTTTTAATTTCATCTAAAAAAAATTAAACCGTCCAAAGCTCAATTGAACATATTGACGATGTTGTCACCGATATGAGTATTTTCGCCATTGGGAATAGCAACAGGGGCAGGAGGAGCAGGAGCTTCAGGTGCTGCTACTTTGACAGCATCAGCTTTAGGTTCTTGGTGGTGAGCACCAATTTCAGCATTGACTTTTAAAGAGAGCTTTTCTTGACCGTCTCTCTTTTGGAAAGAGGGAGCAGCGTAGATGACAGCAAACAAGGGAAGTAAGGCGACAAGTAATTGAATGAAGCGCATAACGATAAAAATAGAGAGACAGAGAATAATAATGTATGATGCTTATATAGACATTTTTTATATAGCATTCTTTGACGTTCCCCCCCCCCTCTTTTTCTTTGATTCATTCCTTATTGATAATAAACTATCTGCATACCTTATGGAACAACACTGGACATATTTCCAAATAGTAAACATGTCCTTTAAGAGAACGGCATCTTTAAAAGGTGTATTCCGTTACATCGCCCCCTGATTCTCGACTTTAATAGATTTGATTGGATACATTTTTTAAGAAATAAATACTTTTTTCTTTTCATGTCAAAATCACCACAAAGAAGTGAAGAAGAAGCAGGTTCGCTTCTTGGAACATATTTACTACAAGGATGGGTAAAATGAAAACAATTAAAAATAATAGGCTATTAACTCTTACTGAAGGTCATGACTGATAAACTTTGCCCTGTGACCGATTGTTCTTATCCTTTGATGAGATCGAAGGATGGATCTATTTCCTTTTGTACATTACATGATCCACTTCCCAATAAACCAGCAGCAGCAGCAGCAGCAACAACAACAACAACAACAACAACAAATCAAAAAAAGCCCTTGACAAACAATGAGCCTGTTGCTGATCAACTTGCACTTCAACGACAGAGACGAGAACAATCTTCAAAGGCATCTCAGTTGATTGGAGAAAAGATGTTGCAGAGATGGACACTTTTGAACGAACACTGCCCAAATGATACATGTTATGCTGTAAATATATTACTTTTATCATGTAATATATGTATAAATAACATTTACATACTAGATACCCTTAGTTCGTCACCCAGAGACAAAACAAATGTATTGTGTTATATGTGAAAACATCATTGATCCTGAAGGACAACAGCAACAACAAGAAGTCAAAAAGAATGAAAACATAAAACAGCAAAAGAAGGAAGATCAATCTATCGAACAAGAGACAGTCAATAGAACAATAGCTCATAAACGACAAAAGACAACAGCATCATCCGTCTTTTCAACCAAGTCCGTTCTGTCGACACTTGCCGCCAAGATGGATTACTTGAGCGAAGAAGTCAAGGAAACTTATGATCCTAGTGAACTTGCTAAATTATTTGATTCAATCAAGTCATGCGCTCAAGCTATCGAAGCCTGTGTTGAAGCCGGAAAAGTTTATGACAAGACCCTGGGGAGGGATTAAGACAGTAGTACAAGGATGTAAAAATAAATATATTATTTCCCTTTTTCTCCATGTCTTTTTCTTTTTTTATTATATAAACATGCAACGTTTATTACCAAAGGCAGCACTTAGACGCTCTATATGCTTCTCTTGTTATTATAGGCAAACAAACAAGTTAAACAACAAAAGAGCTTTCCATAGCAGTCGTCCAACTCATGTTCCCCTGGTACCTTTTCCTGCTTTTCTCCTTGGCGCATTCAAGACTGGCAAATTAGTCAGCGTCATTTCCTTATCGTCCAAGACATCACTTACATTACTACCACATACCTTTCGTCGAGGAAAAGGAAGCAAGCTACAGTTAGTGGCCAAAATCTTGGCAGGAATACCCTTATTTGGAGTTGGACTATTGTTTGCTGTTGGTTTGGACCAAGCCCCAAATACGTCAAGGTTAAGGCTGATTTATCTAAGTGAAGAAGAAGAAGAAGATATCGTAAAGGATGAGATTAATACTCTGCTAGATGCACAACGAGGACTTGTTGCCCCCAGAGATAGTGAAGCAGTCATTTGGCTACAGACCATAGTAGATAACCTCGCAGCTGTGGCTGTGGATGATATTCGTGACCCTGTGCGACAATATTCTATCCAAAAGAAGGAAACAGTTAATGACAGTGACAGCACAGAAGTATTGGTCGTGCCTTCGAACGATATAGAAACGATTGTGAGCTCAACAGCAGATGAGATTCGAGCAAACATACCAAAACGGAACTTTGAAGTAGATTTCATCTGTGACTCGACTACGGTCAATGCGATGTGTGTTGGATCACATATTGTTGTATATGATCTATTAACACAGTATATGGAATATGACTCAAGCAAAATGGCAGTCATACTCTCTCATGAAATAGCACATTCGATACAAAGACACTTTGTAGAGCAGCATGGATTTGCAGCACTCATGTTTATGTTGGGTGATATCACTAGGGGTGTCTTTTGGATGGTAACTGAATCGCTTGGACCGTAAGTGGAACATTCATATTTTACCAAGAGAGAGGTCGATTAACAGCTGATCATAGATATGTCAATCAGAAAATAAACGATTATATTTCAATGTTCATCACCTTGGAAACACAGACTACATACAATAGAAGATTAGAAAAGGAGGCAGATCTGGTTGGATTGATGATACTAGCCAAAGCAGGATATGACCCTAGAGTAGCAATTGAAGTATGGGAAAGGATGGCAGAATTAGAAAATTATATAGACGATAAAGCTGAGCAAGTAGTAGCCGGTTCTCAAAATAAGGCAATCGACACAGTTGAAGAATTACAACAAGTGAACATTGTCGAATTCTTTTCGACATTGATCAGTAACTGGTTTGGATCAAGCCATCCACCCAGCGAAGAAAGAATAGAGTACATGAAAGAACACTTGGATGAAGCAATCAAAGTCTATGAACAATCGATTCAATTGAATGGATATCCAAAAGAGTATATATTTCAAATGGATGATGTTGGAAATAACAATAGCTTGTTTACAAATGTTAAAAATTGGTTATCAAGTATAATCATCACAGTCAAGTGACCATGGTAACACCTTGACACAATAAAAACAGGTTTCCTATTTCTTTATTGTTATTTTTCTTTTTCCTTTTTGTAACTGCCCTCTTTTACAAAAACAAAAGCATGTCAGATTATGAATACTTGACTACAGAAGATACTCAACAATTACTAGAGAGACTGAATGATTGGAGAAAAGGAATATGTCCGAATGGGCTGTTGGCTACTGAACGATGCTTTGTTTTGAAGAAAATGCCAAAAATCAGAAAGATAATAAACAATCTAGACGATGTAACAACCGAAATCGTATCTGAATCCATCTGGATAGATCATCTTATCAAATCTAGTGCTATCACCACAATGAACGATGACAGCCTCATCCAATCTTTATCCCAACTTTACGTCTTGTTTCATTCAGCAAATACACTCAAAACACAGACAACACTCCATTCTATTCAACTAGACAAGTATGCTGTGTTTAATGTGGATGATATCCTAAGACCTACTGAATCGCTTGAGACTGCAATTCAAGGCATATTTCATCAATCGGATACAAGCATAAGATGGGCCTTATTGTTATCCCTATGGGATAAGTTTGGTTATTTTTGGCCAAGAAAAATTATACTAGGTAACATCAACATAGTCTATCTCTCTCTCTCTCTCTCTCTTCTCTACTAATACCCGCATTAGGTTACAAAAATCATCTTTGTCAGTCATTTAGAAACACAAGCGACTTTTATCATGTATTGAATTCACTCAAAGATCAGCAATTAAAGGCAGCCAAAGTGCACCGAGTGTTATCATTAGACGATTGTACAATCATTGCCAGATTAGATCTGACACCTCTGCATGATTTCTTCCCCGAACCTTACAAATCAATGATCAATGAGATGATTCAATCCAAATATATCCAAATCAGCGTAAGTCAGTCTATCAAGCTATACAATATTGCAACCAATAGCTATCTATGTTGGGATTATACGCCATCAAAACATAACGATCCGTATCTGATACGCGCCATACCTGCAGACCATCTAAAGGATGTCGACCAAAAACACTACCTCTGGAAGCTATCTTATACTCCCACATCTGTCACTTCTATCCCCTTACGTGGATCAACTAAAGTATACATTCAACCAGCTCATCAGTTGCCCCAACAGGTTACTCTTTCCTGCAAACCTACTGAATATGATGCAATGACCCCTCAGCAATTACACTTTTCTCGTATTAAGGCGCTACGACTATTACCTATGGATCATGATACTTATCAGTATGAAAAATTAACATGGTTATTAGACTACCCCAACAACCATTTAAAATACATCACTGACTATCAACTCAATATCAAGCTAAACATTAATGAGCACATCAAGAGAATAAAACCATTGCTCGAAGGAGATACCATTCAGCTACAGCAAATCGGTCTATTGACTGCATTTTATCCTATTGAAAAGCCTGTGGATTTGTCGAGTGATAAAGTGCCCAAGCTCAGCACAAAAAAATCTAGAAACAACGTTTTATGTATTGATGAAGACATTATTAGAGAAAGATATGCAAATAATACAATATGGAAAATACAACTTGCAACAGTATCATCTTCTACTGCTAATATGCAATTGAGCAACTTGAAAATGATTAAGCGTGAACATCTAATTCCAGGTATTATATATTCCCTTTTTTTTTGTAGAAATAATAAGCAATGTATTTAAAACCAAAAGTGTAGATAATATAGGCTCTCGTACCTCGTTCTATACTGATTCACAATCAATAAGGACACCAACAAGAGGAGGATTACTTAGGAGAACTCAGTCCTTTAGCTCGTTCGATTCTGTATCAAGTTCACTCAGGACATCTAGTCATTACACAGATAAGGCTCCTTATTTCGAAAGCTTGGTTACATCCAAACTTACAACCAAACTGGTGTCTCAGTTTGTGAGAAAGGTAACGTTAGAACCCATTGCTCAGCTAGTTAAACCACATCGTGCAAAGGATAAACGTATATCTCCTTTTTGATATTTATAAAATGTTTATTATCATCACTCTTCGTCTTCCTCATCATTTTCTCTGAAACGTGGGTTTTCTTTTTGACGTTTACGTGACTCGTCTTCATTCTCGTTTTCATCCATTCTACGCTTACTGTTTGCTTGTGCATTTGTACTTCTACTCTTGTATTCATCAGCACCCTTTGGAATTTCTTTGATAGCCTCATAGTTCTCCTTTATGTTCTTCTCACGGTTGCGTTCAAGTTCCATTCTCATACGATGACCCCAACCACCACGGCCAGCGTCATATTCTGTACGATATTCGTCACGAACCTGTCCACCACTTTTACCTCTTCCAAACTGTCTTCCTTCTCTAAAACCAGGATCCAAATCGCATCGAATAATACGTTCGTCTAGTTTTGTTCCGTTAATATACTTCATGCAGTCAAGTGCATCTGTTCGATGATAATATCTAATAACGCGTGTATTAATATTATTATTATTATTATTTTTTAAAAAAAAAAAAATCTTACTCTACAAAACAAAATCCACATGGTGTCTTTTGATGACGATCAAGGCCCATAATAATACGCTTGATTTCACCGCATTTACTAAATAGTTCGTATATTTGCTCTTCCGTTGTAAAAAAGGACAAATTGCCTACATAAAGGGTCGCCGTAGTAGAGAGATCATCTGTAAGTTGATTTGAAGAGCCCTTTTTTTGAATGATGAATATAAACACTGGTATTTATATACATTTGTTTTCAATCTACCTGATATAATTGATCACGGTAGCTAGAAGGAACTGCTAATGAATTTATTATAGTGGTCATAACAGAGAAAAGAAAAGAAAAAAGCGCAAAAATAAACTGTCACTGCTGTCAGTGTTTATTTAATCTACTGTCTCGGTACCATTCTGTGTTGTATTATTTGTTGTAGGGAAAGGATTCTCTTTACGTGAGCTATCTAATAGCTTATCAATACCCTTTTCTTTCAAAGTGATCTATACATTCTGTACTTTAGTTCTCATGTTTAATTGCTCCTTTAAGCTCTGTTACCATAACGCATGCTTTGTAATCCTTAAACAGATCTTCACATTCGGGAGTTGTGTCTCCTTTTAGAAATTTTTCAGAGTACCAGCGATTGAAACAATTGTCATATTTTTGCTTAAGTTCAGTACAGTTGACACCAACACTCGAAGACATGTTTTTATTAAACCAGGGAATAAAAAGAAATAGTTCAAAGCAAGTCGCTTTTTTATATTTATTTACTCAGCTGAGAGGAAAACCTTTTTTTTTTGGAATAAACACTCCAGGTGAACACTACATGCACCAGAAAAAGCATCAGAAAATAAGCTACGCTTCTTCTAGGCACTATATGTGATATCATTTTACAACTTCACATTACCAAAGACCTATCTAACCTAAGGCTGTCCAGTTCTCTCTCTCTCTCTGACATAAAATGTGAATTACTCCTGTTCTTGCATTTTTGTTGATAGAACTGACAGCATAAAACTAGAATAAATAACAGCATTTCTTTTTTATCTCTTTCTTCTTCTTGAAAAGAGACAATTCAAGATGATAACTTCATAAAACCATGTTTAGCGTGGCGCTACACATTGGAGAGTTTTGTTGGAAGGCGTCATAGATAATGAGTAGAGGTGCGCCCATAGTATTAGTCTAATTTCTGGTGCATGTAGTGTTTCCCAATACTCTATCCTTTAGCCAATTACCTAGTCGATACATACTTGTTAGTACGAACCAAGGAAGAAATGAAGAGGAATCAAGAAAAGTATTGCACCAGCTAGCTTCGCTGGGATTTATAGTCAATCATCAAAAGGGCGATTTGGAGCCAAAACATGTGCAAGAATCCCTTGGGTTTATCTTCAACAACAAGCAAATGCAGATCAATGCGCCACAGAAGAAGATGCCCAAACTGATGTCAAGGATCAAATAGCTATTCAAAGAACCGGAAATGACTTATGCCGTTGGATGGCAAGTCTTTTGGGGGAAGATTGTGGCAATGACTCCAGCCATTGGGAAAGTGCTGCTGAAAGTCCAGTTTCTACAGCGAGTTTTAGCAATGAATTTACGGAGACAACGATACAACTGGAAGAAGCCATGTCCATTATCTGCCCAAAGTTGAAAGAAACTACGATGGTGGACCAAGAACGTACAGCTCTTAAACGGCTTACCAATAAAGATCGATACAGGCATCAGAGAACCGAATATCAGTATCCACGTAGACGCCACAGATACAGGATAGGGCATAACGTCAAAAGAAGTCGAAACACACGAGTTTGAGTCAGAGATCGAATGCGGCACTTCGATCAATGCGAGAGAACTGAAAACAATCTTATTTGCTCTTCAGCTACACGCACAAAAATTCCGAGACTCATTGATACACATGTACACCGACAATATGACAGCACTGAAGCATGCGAAGAAGTTCGGGGGAACAACATCCACGTTGCTTCAAATGCTAAGCTTGGAAATACAGCAAGTCATCATGATCAACCAGCTGACGGTAAGATACTCTCATATACAGGGAGTCAAGAATGTCCGAGCGGATTACCTCAGCAGAAAGAAGAAATCACTGTAGGAATGGACCCTTCCAAGGCGCTTCTTTCAAATGACTCAACAACACTGGGGCAGAATGACGATAGATGCGCTTGCGACCAAGGAGAACAAACGACTGGCAAAGTTCTGGAGTTTTCAACCGGATCCTGACGCTCAAGCAACAGATGCTTTCCATTGTACGCTCTCAAAGTATCCTGTGGTTTGCGTCGGCCCATCCACCAGTAGTTTCACTCCTTCAAAGGATACAAAAATATTCCTTCATGAAAAATCTGTAGAAACAGAAGACAAGTTATTCAACGATAAGGGTTGCTCTCAGCTTTACCCTCATGATATACTGAACCAATGCAAATAAATGAGATCGAAGTTCTACAGTGTAGAGACGTATTCCAGTTGTAGATGTAGCTCAACATACACGCTTGGCCATCTATATCAGCCATATACTATTTGAACGCTATACGACTATGGTTTTACACAAACAATTGACTCACAAGCTAAACTTGGTTCTTTATTATTCCAGAAAATTGCATTGAATGTATTTGAGTCATTTAAAAACCTTGTTGATCCTTTTATCGAAAAGAAAACATTGGAAAACTTTCAAGATAAAGGAGGAGAACTTGCAGCTACTATTGAAGAAATGTAAAACTCTTTGGAAAAATGAATGTATTGACATAATTGATAACAAGGATTTGGACAAACATCTGCAATCAATTGCTCAATCAATGAGTTCCTCCTTACGTACTGCAAATGAAACGGTAAAAGAAAAAGTTTTCCTAAATTATTCGTTATATGTATACACATTTTTTTTTTCATGAAAAATCTTCGTTATGTGCATATTCATCCCTTTCACCACATACATACCTCATATAAAAAATTCCCACTACTATCAATAAAAACTATCATGATAAAAACCGGCAATTTGACTCCACCTTCTAAATTTAGACAGCTTATACCATGTCAAAATACAACTACTACCTAATTTTTGCATTTTCTCCATGAAAACATAGATAAATGAGCAATTTAAAATGATTTTATACTCTATTTTTCACGCTGAATGCAACTATTGAGTTAGTTTGTACAAGAAATAGATTTTTATAGTGTAAATTAAATTTTATACTAAAAAAATTAAGAAAAAAGAATATACATCAGTTAAACTCCAAGTTTCTTTATATGCACTTGCAGGTACTTACCTGAGGCATCGTTTAAAACTTTTCTGGTGCTTTTTCGTAAGTAATTCGTAATGTTATTCACTTCAAAGTTCAATCCCAAAAACATTCTGAAAACATCCAGAAAACAGTGTTTTCAGGATCAAGCACTATCCCAAAAAAAACTCAGAAGATCATGTGACATGTCACGTGATTTCGATATTTCAGTAAATTAATTTCAGCTTTCGTTGAAACCAACAAGCCCGGTTAGCTCAGTTGGAAGAGCGTCAGACTTTTAATCTGAATGTCGGGGGTTCGAGCCCCCCACCGGGCGACGTTGACAATAATTCGGAGTTCGATTGTACGATCCCATTTTTTGACTTTTATCTCACTTTGGGAGGAGTTTATATTGTAACATCAATAGTCATTGATATGGCCAGTACTGTTGTAACGAAAGCGGAGTTGAAACAGACGAATTTCGTGACCCTCACGAACTTCATGACCAGCACGAAGTTCATGCCC
>JAMYHX010000823.1:0-10952 GCA_025529335.1 Rhizopus sp. PT2906 | reverse complement strand
TCTTAATAAAGAATCTAATTCGCATGTGGTTGACTTAACTGCCTTTTTAACAATAACACCAAAGCTGAATACAACAATGATGTCTCAACTGGCGAATTTGCGAACGGGTCATCTGGCCCAGGTAAATTTTCAGACGATCATCAGAAAGTCTTACGCGAATCAAAGGTCATTTTAGATAGTATTGTCAATAGGCAATATACCAGCAGATCGGATGCTCGCAGATTGATTATACCAAGTTTTCAAGCGACAGGGTTGGATGGGGAGTTGAAAATTATGAGACTAGTTGCACCGGGCCTTTATACTGTTCAATATGTTGGATCTATACTAATCCCTAATCATGTTGAAGATTTACAACAGTTAAGGAAGAAGTGTTTGCCAAGATTATATTATATGAAGGTAAATTGGTTCATTAAACTCTTTTCTCTATTACTATACTAAAAAAAAAAGACTAGAATCAGGCTGTAAAAAATGCTAAACTGTTGATTGCGTCTGTTAAGAAAGAGACCCGAGCAAAAAAAAAAAACAAAAAGCTCGGCTTACCAAAGATCACCATCCCATGATGACGATGCTGATGCTCACACGCGTTGGACGCGAGGAACATGGTTCCCAAATTCAAACCCCAATACTCCAATAATTATACCCTCTGATATTTTATGCTAGAGCATTTATTTATTTTCACGTTTTATATAAATTCAACCTCATAAAGATTGTTTTACGTATCATCCCTCTACTGCTGAAAGAAGCTCTCGCTAATGGAGACACAGAGATGGACACGGAGATTGAGTTTAAAATGTATACTGCTACTGTAAAAGATTGTTTATGTTGGATCAAGTATTTTAAAAGCTAAAAGCTATTTTGGGGTAGATGCTTAAATAAAGAATGAGGTCTAAAATAAAAGTCAATGTGTATCTTTTCAAATAGTAATATTATTGAATGTTAGACAAAAAAGATGTAAGGTCTATATAGCAACCTCATCCCGGCAGCTGTGAAACTGGTTAACAAAATACTGAATGATATTTTGAAGGTATTCAACAGGCACGGCTTCACTAGCTTAGATAATTCTTGTAAGTGTTTCAACATCTTTGAGCATATTGCGTTTTATTTTCCCCTTAAAAATTGCACGGAAATTTTAGATAGGGTTAAGTTCGGGCGAATAGGGAGGAAGGCACAAATGCTGTTCCCGAACAGAAAAATTGCAAAAGTTTCCCTAATGCTGCTATTTGATTTTTCACAATACGCTATTTGGAAATTTTGTACACGCTCATTGAGATTTTGAGGACCGCTGATTGGATAATTTTTTATTTTACAACAATTGGGATTTCAGAAATCGCTGAATGATTTTTGAAATCCGCCATTTGGGGCCGTACGCACTGTATTAAGGTTTTAGCAGCCATATCGAATATTGAAAAGTACTTTGATATAAGGTACAATCAACCTATTGTAAAGCTATTGGAATCAGATAACAATGTACAAATACACGATTTTTAACTGATGCAAACAATGGATAATCGCGAAATTAATAGGAGCATAGCGTTTGCAATAAATAAAAAAGCCTTGTTTATGAAATTGTTGTCAGCTTGATGTTTACTTGATATTTTTACAATCAATCAATAAAGTCACGATGTTTTCAAAAGCATTTTAAGGTATATACAATTGATAAAGGTTTAAAGGTCAAGAATCTTAATTTTCGATGATAGCAATCCTAATTTTAAAACAAAACAAAAAAGCAAGTTCACAGCGTTTGCTTATACATCTCCTCCAGTACTTCGCTCCGACTGTGAAGTGGGATCGTGATAGTTTTTTGGTTTGGGACTGCTTTTGGACTGGAAGCTTTGGACCTTTGGTGATAATAGATGGTATTGTGAATCAGGATGAATATATCATTATTAAAACATGCTTGTAAAGCTTTCTTTTAAGCAAAATATCATTTCCTTAATTAATGCATTGATTGAGCAATTGTCTTTATAATATTGAGGTTTAGAATGGTACGAAAGCTAGGAAACAGACTATGCTTTCTAAGGTGACTGAGTGCTTTAGTTTATGATCTTCTCTATACTCAGAAGGGTTGATAACAAACTATTTAATAAAAGTTATTTGATGAAATGAAGCAGTTTTAATGTATACACAAAAGAGGTTCTTTTTATTATTTTACTCTATCAACACAAAAATGAGGGGATATGTATATATGCATATATTATTATTGGGGAGTCCATTTCTTGAGACGAATAGCATGACACTTGATGAAACCATTAGCATCCTCAGGGTTATAGCCACCTTGTTCATCCATAGATGATTCTTGCATATCGTATAATCTGGCACCAGGTCCACGAGCGACACGACCTTCGACGATGGTATTACCTTTATAGAGCTTCAATTTGACATCACCTGTTACATTGACTTGTGTCAAAGGAATTGCTTTACTCAAAAATTCACATTCAGGTGAAAAGTATTGACCGTTGTAAAGAGCACGACCATAAGGAATAGTAATGTTTTGATCACGATAAGCACGCAAATGACCATCCAGAGTGAGTCCTTCAAGATCTTGGTGAGCTGTACGAAGAATGGTTCCACCAGGGGTTTCGTAACATCCACGAGACTTGACACCGATAAATCGAGATTCGACAATATCAATACGACCAATTCCGTTACGACGGGCGACTGTGTTGAGGTAGGTAAAGAGTTTGACAGGTTCAGTTTCTTCATGACCATCGTTGTGATTGACGACCTTGACAGGGATACCCTTTTCAAAGGTAATCGTGATGCGTTCAGGTCTGTCGGGAGCATCTTCAGGGTCGACCGTGAGCTTCCACATTTCCTTGGGAGGAGTTACATTAGGATCTTCTAGAATACCAGCCTCATAGGAGATGTGAAACAAGTTTTCATCGGTTGACCATGGCTTGGCCTTTGTCTGACTCACAGGGATACCCTTCTCAGCAGCAAAATCTAAAAGAGCGCTACGACCAGCAAAGCGTTCAAAAAAGACTGATAACATATATAAGTATAAGATCACACACAGCTTAAACCTATTCACTTACTGGGTAATCTCCAAGGAGCAATGACTTGGATATCATTTTTTAAGGCATAGTAAGCCAACTCGAAACGAACCTGGTCGTTACCCTTTCCGGTACAACCGTGGGAAACATATTGACAGCCTTCACGAACAGCAATTTCAATTTGTTTGCGGGCAATTACAGGACGAGCCAAGGATGTACCCAAGAGATAGACTGATTCATAAACAGCATTGGCTTGAATTGCTGGAAAGATTTGGGTCTTTACGAATTCTTCTTTAAGATCCTATAGAATATATAGAATAAATACATGATATCCCACTGTATGTATATGAATTACCTCAACAAACACTTTGCTAGCGCCTACAGCAAGAGCCTTCTTCTTGATAGCTTCAAAGTCTTCTTCTTGACCCACATCAGCAATGTAAGCCATAGTTTCATAACCTTGTTCGATCAGCCATGCCAAGATGACAGAGGTATCCAATCCACCAGAGTAAGCGAGAAGTACTTTTCCTTTATCAGCAACCATTTTATATAATTAATAAGAATAAAAAGTCAAAGATATGAAAATCGAAACCTTTTTATAGTGTGTTTGTCTTTGGAAACATCACTCTTATCAATTAAACTACCGACGTATGCATCAAAAGAGAAAAAGAAGAGATCATTTCCTAAAAACACTTTATGTATACATAAACATTACCCTTCTTGCCTTCTTTCTGTCTTTCATATTCATTATTTTCTTTTGGATTTATCTTTACCATTTCTTAATTGATTCCCTTTCTGTAATATATTTTAGTGATTATCAAGCTAAAGTGTATACTGTATGTATCATAAATGAGTCAGAGTTCCATATTTGGTTATTTGTGTTCAGCCTATCCCCGTTCACCCCGCAGAGATTTTTACTATCTCTTGATAACAATTATAAAAGTCCGCATTGTTAAAAAAAAAAGAGGTGCCCAAGGGTCTGAGTTTATTGGGGACTCATGTTGACGGACAGACACTGTAAAGAGTTTAAAGAAAAGGGATACACTATATTATTGGACGGTAATAAAGACAAAGAGAAAGAGGGCACTTGACTAAATAAACTTGCATAGCCTTGAATAAACAACAAGTAGAGTTGCTTCATAATGAAGCAGATGAGTTGGCAAATTACTTGATGTCAGAACAAGTGGATCTTGTCAAAGATCTTGGCTGTGTACTTGGTTTCTGTCAATAGCATATAATGCAAATAGACGGTGACTCATCATTGATCATCATAGAACCTTGGACATGCGGTTACATTGATACACCCGAGACAAAGGAATATAAAGTGAATAAACAGGAATATGTTAAGATAAGAGACAGTATCTACCCATCAGACCATGCAACTGTATCAGGCTTGTTATTTGATACATATGCCATATGGGCATCGCAATTATTGAATTCAAAGGATATTTATTTGGTAATAGCAATAACAGACAGTCTAGCATGTTTTCTCACTATTCATAAAAAGCTGAATGAACAATACATTGTCAAGCCACCATTATCGTCGTCCTATTCACAGTTTGTGTGGCATAGAGACTCTGACTATTATCATGATACAAGTATAAAAAATCAAATGACAGTTGCTTGCTGGACTGCCTTGGATGATGTCAATAGGGTTAACGGCACAGTCATTGTGGAGGATGGTCATGTAGTAGAAATACCAGCAGGAAGTATTCTATTCATGTCAAGTCATCTGCTCCATAAAAGCACAGGTAATGCATCAACCCAATTTAGAAGGGTATTTATGCCTCAATTCTCTACTCTGCCGATCCTGGACAAGACAAAATCACATCTATCTTTAGCTGAACAATGTTTAGGTTTTGCAATAAATTGCTTTATTGCTTGACAAGTTCACGTAAAACATCATCAATCAAGGGTAATTTTTGTAAATCTTGCTGAATTTCTTGTCTCTGTTGGCGTGTCATGGTTGAGCTAGATAACTTTTGTTGTAGCTGATTTCTCTTGTTATCAACAGCATTTACCCTCTGTTTGAATTGATAAAACAAAATCTCTGCACGCTGAAGAATATCTTGAAGGTCTATCCTCATAGACAAATCATTGATGTACTAACATACATAAAGATTAGCTTATGTATATATGATAAAACATCTTACTTTAAGTATTTCATCAAAGTTTTTCAAGTATTCAATGATATAATCACGGTGCTAAACAGGTATTAGTGTATACCTTAGCATTTTGTCTTGATTTATACCTTATCAAGTATAGCAAGTGCTATAAACAAATAGAATTTGTCTGTCAAGTAATCCGTCCAAAGCACTTCCCACAAAACGAGCATATCATCCCAAGGAAATTCTCGTTTATACCAAACCAACAGCCACCTAAAGCAGAAGAAGAAATTACAGCTGTTTGTACGCTGCAAGTGTTTGTACAAGGCTGGGTCCATAAACTGAAGCATATGGTCCAAGATGAGCAGTTGATGATGCATACCAGATTGGTCAGTGCAAAAGTTGGATTTCTAAATAAATTAAATGAATCAGGACACATAAAAGAATAGATAGTGTCCTTACCATACGCTCCATATAGCCAACAAATGACCAGAATGCCAAGTACTCTTCGCCCATAACAGCATAAATAGGAGACAGTAGATCAGACATGCCTTGTACATAGCCCAATGTCGTGTTGTAGACATTATAAGTCAACAAGATATCCTTCAAGGTTTCCAAATGTTTATTCGTTCCATTATGCATTGTCGACGGATTGGGATTTTCCATATTTTCCTCTGCATAGAGGTCAAGTGTACGGTCTGTTCCATGAACATCTTTATCTTTTAAAGTATATCAGCTTCATGCTCATCTTTATATGTACTCTTTACCTATCCTGTGTTTTTGATCTTGAAACAAGGCTGTACTTTGATAGTCTTGATCATTTAGCCATTGATTCTTTAATGACTCGTACTCTTTCCTACAAAAAAAACATTGAGTACATGTATAATGGAGAGAGAAATGGATGTACATTTTCTTTTCGATAATCAACTGTCGTTCTTCTTTAGTAGAATCCCAAGGATAGACTCCTGTCAAGAACAACCAAACTTCTTTTCTAATCTCAGGAACGACACCACCGCAAAATATCCTCTTACGCACCACAGGCTCACCCACTGCTAATCTGCCTTGTGTGTCAAAGAAACCATTCCAGACCTGTAAAGAAACAGGTCTTGTTCGAGTATGAGTAGGTATTGAAAGATCATTGTCGGACTATGTTAAAGTATGATGAGTGTCCTCATCATCATCACTTATTCTCCTTTCTTACGTTTAATATTTCAAATACCCCCAATGCTGTCTCTTCTTCCCAACCATGTCCCCAGATGCCGACATGACGGTACTTTCTTTCATTTGGTGTGACCTTTTCAGATTCATCTGCGAGTCCAGCCGCCCATTTTGCTAAAAAGATACGTGCCGAATCATAATCATCCATGGTGCGTCGAACCGTTTCGTTCTCGGTCAGGTCATTAGACTGTGATGTAAAGAGATGGTTGGCAGCTTCTCGAGAAAACTTGGTCACTTTGGATAGTGTTGAAAGGATAGACCAGCGGGCTTCCTTAAGGGTCTATGGAAGAAGTGTGAATAAAAGAGTATGGCATGTATATGACTACTGACAGCGATAAATGGGTCCATTTGAGCCGATTCAAATACATTATTTGTGTGAGAAGTAGCAGCGATAGACTCTTGACCTATGATATATAAGCATGGATCCTTGCTTGATCTGCTTTGGATGAGTAATAGTTATCTTATTTCTTGTTTTACTTGCCTTTTTACGGGTATTAATTTTGAGAGCACCTCGACAAATTCGTCGCCGCCCCATCTGAGCTGCTCATCCTCTTCAGCAAATTTGCCTCCTTGGGTATTCTTTTGGTAGATTGTGCTTACGCTTTCGTCGTCATGAAACCAAAATGGACCTGATGTATGACCATCTTTAAAGTTGATAATGATGTGACCATACCAAGTAGAAAAGGAGGGCGGATTAATGACGAGAGATTGAATAGTATTTACATGGGAAGAGAATGCGTAGAGTTGATGTGACTCTGGTAAGGAGGATACGAGGGTTGAGGCTATTCATAAATACGGTTGGTATAATTCAAGTATATAGCACATAGTCGATTCAAATTACAGTGGATGTCTTGTTTATTTTCTGGGTTAAAATCGATCTGAACAAATGATTCGACGTCTTTGCTTGGTATACACGCTTCAGGTGTCCATGCCACATAGTGACCATGTGATATCTATTTGCATATGAGCATGGTGTTATGCTTGGTTTCTATTTATTTACTTTATCAATAATTGTCAAGTAGCCTGGTACAAAGTCTTGGACTTGGTTTGATGGATGAACATAAACTTTTGACTTTGAATAGAGTAATTTGACAGAACTATCTTCTGAGCATACGGGATCATTTATCATCTATTAAATACGTTATGATTGTATTTTATAAAATAATATACTTGTTTACAGCAAAGTTATCATTATCGAGCTCCATGATGACAAGTAAGAAAAAAAAAAAAAAAAAAAAAAAGAGAAAAAAGTGAAAAAAAAAGGAAAAATAAAGCGCATGAAAAGACAGTCCCGGTTAGCGTAACACAAAGAAGTGTCTTGATGTCTTTTGTGTTACATGATGATCCATAAGGACATATACGTTTATATGAATTGTATGAATAAAGTATTAAGAAAGAAAGAAAGTAAAGGAGGACAATGGAATAGCGTAGTCACATTTAGTTGATATCAATTTCAAGTGATAATATGTCGCTCCCGATTCTAGGCTAATAAGAGATTTTTTTTTCATTCATCAAGCTGATTAAGAAAGAACAGGAGATTTTACAATTGCAAAGTTTCAAGTTGTCAGATTCAAGCATGACCATCAATGCACATCCTCTGCTTATGCCTGATGATACCTCTGCCTGTGCTAAGCTTGCTGGTCAATCAGACCATTTCCACCTACGCGGATGCAGATGCTGCATTATCAAAGCAGCAAGGATTGAAAACAAAAATGCTTTTCCCCCATACAGAAAATTCATCTTTCGAAGTAAATACTCCTTTAGGGTAGCAAATGAAGGCATTGGCCAAAAACTTCCAACACCGTTTACTGATCTCAAGCTTTTTCATAGTGCATTTTTCTTTCTTGTGGGACTTGATGCGCTTATTTGGTAGCAACATTGGACCACATATAGCAAGCATGATCACTACTGATACATTCACCGTCAACAAGCAATCCCAACATCCCTTAAGATTGCGGAATAAAGATATTCAACAAGTCAATTCATTGCTGAGAGAATCTCGTCTACTTGCACCAACCACCTTTCTTTGGTATAATTGAAAGCATAGAAAGTAGATATAGCCGTTCGGTAGACTGGATTCATTTTTGAGATGCATGTTGCCAACGACAGTTATAGGCCGCTATCTTGACAAAAGAACTCAGCAGAAGATCGTGTGTATATCCAGAATAGCCAACCTTGTTTGTCAAAGAGAGATCAAAAAGAACGATGTAGCAGAGTTGCATGCAGCGAGCTTGGAATGGAGTTCCTGGCTAAAAGAACTTGTCGATGCAGGTAGGCTACAGTTATGAATCTTTAACATCAACCAGCATCTTCTACTACATATCCCTGATCTGATCTGGTACTTGGAACAGATGCCTTCTTATGCTACGTTTTCTATTGAGAGAGCAATCCAAGAGTATAAGTCAAGGATGAGATCGAGAAAAGATCCTGCTACCGACTGCGAAAATGCTTTACTTGAACTTGTTTTGTTGTATTAGGTAGAACATATGGCTGCAGAGGAAGGTAAAGAAAAGACTGGTAGGGCCATGCTAGATGACAATGAAGAGAATGAATATGAGGTCTGGAGGTTCATTAACCGGGTAGAATTAGGAAACAGCGCTGACATCTTGGGCTTCTATTGTTCCTCTTTCTTGAAGAAGTATTTTGAGTATCAAAGCCCTGGTGTTCGCACTAATCTTGGTTCTAGAAGTACTGTCAACTTTGAATGTAGACTGTAGGGCCCCGACCAGGTTGTGTTTGGATGTTCAATGAACCACAAAGAAGGTAGTATAACAAGCTTCTTTGTTAATCTCTGCCTCAAGGTCAATACGAACAGACAAAATGGGCCAAGGACTACGATGAAAGAGCTTACATATATTGGCGAAGCTATATCATACTTGAGATACACGTCTCCATATGGAAGCTCACGATCACTAGCCCTCGTCAAAGTATTTGATGTAAAGACAAATAAAGGCGTATTTGGCCATACAAGACCCTCTTCTGCTACCTTCAAGATAAAAGTAGCCAATGTTGATGAAATTGTTTCGCTTTGTGGCCGTTCAATTGTAATGAATATGAATATAAATAACAGAGAATACATCTTTTGACCATATCAACAAAGATACGATTTACTCTCTTGGCAACCTTGATTTATTATACACTTTATTTTCTTTCCACTAATTCTAAAAAAAACCGTGTCTCCATAGCGATTTCTTTGTAAAGATTTTCTCAACAGGCTTATTCTTACAGTTATTTTGATCCGAATAAGGTTAAGGATGTCATAAGAGCTGCATCTAGTCAAATAGACAACCTAAGAGAAGAAATGAAGGGGGGTAAGCGTGTCTAATAAGAATTCGAAGCACAGCTTTAGGAAGCTTATTCTGATATAAATAAACAAGTAGGCCAATGCATACAAAGCAAGAGAAGGCTACCCTTGTCTTATTTGCGGATAGTTTCTTCCCTAAGCTCTGCTACTGAGCACCCATTTAACAAAGGTCTAGATAAGAAGCTTATGGAAAATGTTCACGGCGGCTCTACTGACGATAAGGTATCTAAAACTGCTTGTGATTATTTTGGTTTCTTTAGGCTGCTAGCTATTATTTGTAAGGTCAAATATGAATCCAAAGTCGATGCTCATAAACTATTCCAGATAAGGGATCCACAAAGAAATTTAGAGCTGCTAAACTTGTTGAAAAGAAAGTGGATCCTTTTGCCCTTTTGCGTACTCGTGTTGATTCTTGGGTATCAGATTGATGTTCAGCTATTATTGTTTCTGTGGTCAAAAGGAAGCCTTCTATCACACCAAATATTATGCAAGTTAACTACAATAACTAATCAATAAAGAAAAAAAGGCTAATTTGCATTTTTAAAAAGGATGTAGAAATAGATGATAACAACACTTTCAAAAATTAAGACTTGTGCCTACTGTCTTCATCGGCTGAAGAAAGTGTGGTGTGGGAGAAAGTAAGTTGATAAGCTAACAATGAGATAAAAACACCTTACGATACTGTATACATATATACACTATCCCCCATAGACGCAGCTATTATACTTTTTCAAAAAAAAAAAGAAACACAAGGCAGATTACGCCGTTGTTTTATATTTGCATTAGTTTGATACAACAGCCATAAGACGTGCTTATCTTTCTCTGAATAATCACTTTTTTTTATTACATTTCTTCCTTTGTGTGTCTTTTTTGGTGCTTGCGATTCAATTTTATACAATATGGCCTCTTTGATCATTATTAAATAAACCTTATATGGGATTAAACATTTCTTTAGTAATACAAGGATTGTATTGTGGTTACACTACCCCCTTATTTTTCTTTTCTAACCGACATTGTCGGCATTACCGTTATGTGTAGAGACGGCAGTAGTGGATAAAGATAAACAAAAGTCAAAGGCAGATGAAAAGTAGAGAAAACATATTTGCTTTAGTGCCAACCTTCATTAATCAATAAAATGTATGTCAATGATGCAAAATTTTAAACAGAAATTATGTTCAAGAATGTTCAAGCAGAGTACTTTTTATTTTAAAAAAAGGGAAGGAGAAAAAGACCACCAGTGTTCAGTACATGACAGCCTTTGAAGGTACAGTGAAGCCAACAAGAGAGGAACAGGAACAAGGTGACCTTAACCATATTACAGGCCTCTCTGTG
>JAMYHX010000822.1:0-10964 GCA_025529335.1 Rhizopus sp. PT2906 | reverse complement strand
ACATCACCCGTCATCAAGCCTACATCACCAAACTCTTCTGTAAATTCACGATATTTCTGATTAGAAAGTGCCTATGACAATGTCAGTTTTTTTTTGCTGCGGTTATTACATGTCTTGTTTATCAATACCTTGATAGGAGAAGTATAGATAACACGCTGCTTGTTTTTTAAGCATTGAGCAATAGCATATTCTGCCACGACTGTTTTACCAGCAGAAGTGTGTGCTGAAACCAATACAGATTCATTTCGCTCGATAGATGACACTGCTACACGCTGGAAAGGATCTAGAGTAAATGGGTACGTACGAGCAGGATCAGCAGGTGGTACGTGCTGTGAGATGGGAACATAGGGATAGTTTGGAGGAACCGCAACTTGATGTCTAACTTGGTGACTCAACACAATCTGTTCACCTTCAGCAACAGTGGGCTGTCCTTGAAGACCTGCGATATTTGCAACTTGTCTAGATGTTTCTTGCTCAAATGTATCAGCAACAATAGGTGTAGGTTGTTGAGCCACATCTTCTCTAAACTTTTGAAGCTCTTTGTTTTCTACTTTTAATTTTTTGCCATCTTGATCATTCAATGAATCGTCTTCGTTGCGTCGTTTAGTGACTGGTTGAATCTCTTCTTCAACATCGTCAAGAATTTCATCGTCTTTAACATCATCAAAGTTATCTGTAGTCTCACCACTAAAGACGTTGAACAAGGACTCTTCGTCAAACATTTTAAAGAACAACTGATGCTCAAAGATCTTTTTTTTTTTTTTTTTTTTGTGTAGGAGAAAGCAGTCTCAATCTTTGATGTGTAAAATGAAGATTTGAAACACAGAAGGGGAAAGATGTATTTATTTAATATTCTTCAGGTAAAGGACCTGAAAATTTGCCGTTTGTTTCACTATAGATGTGCTTATATTGATGTCCACCAAAACTAGTCAAATAAGTAAGGCTTCTCATGAGTTATATGTATATTATGTACCTTTCCAATAAAAATTCAGTTAATATATAATACACATTTCTATTGGCATTGTGGTAATTGATCGCATGATCGCTATCCGTAAAGAACTGAACACGATAGTTGTGAATATCTGCTGATGTCAGTTTATCAACCAATGTTGCGCTATGTTGAAAATGAACTATATGATAACAATAATGAGTAACTGTCTAATACAGCTGCCATTGACATACCATTATCATCTCCTGTTCCATGTACAAGAAGATACTTGGCATTTTTAAATCCTGTCATGTCAGTCACTGCGCTACGATTATAACCTTGGGGATTCAATTCTGGAGTCAACATGTAACGCTCAGTGTATACAGAATCATAGAACCTCCAATCAGTTACTGGAGCTACAGCCATGCCGGTGGAGAACACGCCACTGTTCGCTTCAAGGACTCTGGTGGTCATATAGCCACCGTAGGACCATCCCCAAATAGCCATACGATACTCATCAACGTAATCCAAACTTGCCCAATGTCTGCCAGCATTGACTTGATCGATCACCTCAAGTTCTCCTAGCCTTCCTCTCACACCGACTCTGTAATTTCTGCCTCTAAATCCTGTACCTCTTCCGTCTACAGTAACAACAATAAATCCTAATCGACTAGCAACAAACGTTTGCCAGCTTAGTTCAAACTTGTATGAAACAAGTTGCGAACCAGGACCACCGTAAACATGGAATAAGACTGGATACTTTTTGCTTGCATCAAAATCCGGAGGAACAACTTCCATAGCAGTCATTTCTATTATGTTTAAATAAATGAGCCAGTAAATCACGACAAGTGTACTTTAGACTACTTACCAACATCACCACTTGTAATAGTCTTCATATGCATCTTGGGAAGATCGTAATCTCGTAAAAGTAATCTTAAGTCAAGGTTATCTTCTAGCACTGCCTTGAAAGAGGTATCATTGACTTTCTTGACAACCGTATTTGGAATACCAGGACCTTCATAGTTCAAGATATAATAACCAGATTTGGGAGAGAATGAAACTGAATAGTATGCATGCTCGTCAGGACTATTAGGACATGTGACACATACTTTGGACGAAGCGGGGTATTCTTCCTTCAATGAGATACTGTACAAATGACGTTCATAGGGTGATCTCTCAGTTGAAATAAAGTGTCTACAAAGAGTAATAAGTAAAGTGTATATAATGGCCATTAAAGAACTTACACAAGTTGACGCACTGGGTCTACTTCAACGGATCCAGAGATAACTTCCCATTGTCCAGAAGTCAACCAAGAGATTTGAGTATGACCATTATCTTTAACAGTTACTATAGCCAAATGAGGGAAGCCTTCTTCGTTATCAGCAATATCAAGAAACTGCACACGATCGCTCTTGTTAGATGGCAAGTAAACCATAGATTGAGAGATATCGATCCATCCCTTATCCTTTGGCTTGTATTCTTGGATCTTGTGCACTGTAGAGTTTCCAATGTCCAAAGGATCAAGCACGACAAGGTTAGTGAATTGGTGATCCTGTACTCTATTTGTTTGTTTAAACAGTAAATGACTATGTGCCGAGGTACACCAAGCAACATCAACAATCAAGCGATCATTTTTAGCAAAGTCTTTATATTGGTTTGCATGTAGGATGGTATTGTCTTCATCACTGGTCGTAACATCAACTGTGCTGTTTGTTAAAAAGGAATGAACATGTAGGGAAACAATTGGGTTGGGTGATCCTGCTTTTGGATACTTGATATTTGTCTCTTTGGGGTAACTCGATCCAGACGCTGTGTATAGCTGCAGATGATATTCAGGTACCTCTGTCTCGTCTAGTTTTAAAAAGGCAATATGTGTAGAATCTGGAGACCACCAAAGAGCAAAATCTGTAGCAAACACTTCCTCTAAATAGATCATTAGAAAAGAGCTTTTAGCTGCAACAAAGTCGGGTATACCTTCATAGACCCAGTCAGGTACACCATTAAACACGGTCTTTGAACCGTCGAATGTGATTCTGTAATGGTTCTTCAAATCTGTGACATAAATATCATTATTCATGACATAAGCAACTTTGTGACCAGTAGGACTCCATGCAGCATAAGCAATTTTTGGTTCAGTGTCTACAGTGGAGGCATTGGTTAGAGGAAAGAGTGCTTTATCTGATCTGCGGTAAATGTATATGCTGGATAAATGTGAGTGTCTCCATTGCTAAGAGAAGAGAAAAGGTGAGTGTGTATGTAATCAACTATATAAATCTTACTTTAGTAACATTTGTTCTCAATAAAAGATATTCAGAGTCATGTGATAGGTCAAAGGAGTGAACATCAAGAAGACGATCTTTGATTCTCTATGTAAATATTTTCAGTTAATAAATATAATGTGTAAATGATCAATCCTTACAAGGTCCTTGGCTTCTACAAAGACTTCACTTTTTCTATCTTCAATAGATTCAATCAAGATATCATTAGAAACTGGATCTCTAAAAGTATAAATTCCGTCTCTAGGATCTAACACAGCATTGAATGAATATCTATTATGTCACACACACACACATATACTTACCATTCTCAACCCAGACTAAACTTGCTCTTTTAACTGTAAAAGAAGAGTTGAAGACATCATCAAATTCCAAACGCTTTGAATCCGTTTCTGGTATGTCCTCAGTATTCACAGATGCACTGACTATATTATAAAGTTTCAATTAAAAAGAACTGAGAATACACTACATACATTCTACCAATAGCTGTGTGATGGATGTAACCCATAATAAGGCAACTATAACCAATATCAATAGAAATCCAAGACAGGTCCAATTAAAGTTCTATCCCTTTGTTTATATTTTTTTCACATAACAATCTTTCTATTGTACCTTTTTTCGTAAACTTTTCTCCTTTACTAAATACTTTTCGTCAGTTTCATAGTCTTCAGTTGATTGTGAATATGTAGAAAGTAATCGCTGAGAATCAGAGACAGATTCCTCATCAAAGTATGATTCGGATGGCATCAATCTCTATCTTTTTCTTTTATGTAAAAAGAAACAACAGAAAATCAGGTGGCACGGTCTTTTATTTCTCAACAGATTCATCCAAGAAAGGAAAGATTGCAGTGATACAGTACAGTGAAGATGTTTTGTTTAGACAATGATGCGTATTAAAACAGTAGATGGTATGCTGTTTTGTAAAGAGTTGTGGAGAAGATATCAGGGACAACAAGTAGCTCTATAACCGGACAAACAACCAAGATATCATCGTACACAACGGTTTCTTTCTAGTCTTGGCATAGGTAACCAAAGGATTGGATTCAAAGAAGATATTTACTTGTTTTTATACATACATATATGGAAAATAAAGCATGGCTTAGAAAGCGTGCATTACATCGATTGTGTTAAGTGCGACATACAATAATCATTTGAATTGAACAGATCAGAATAAGATCATTGAATATAAAAACAAGGCTCTTTGTTCTATCCTTGTAATGATAGGAAAAAGTGACTTTAATGCCAGTAACAGAATTATGATAGAAAAAAAATGCTTTTATTTTTCGCCGGGACTACCTCACATACATCTCATGTATAGTGTCATATATACTGAATCTTCTGGTTCTTGGATAACTTGATATGAGTTATCTATAGTCTTTCGGACTATAGGCTTATTAAGATATGTTAAAATACAATTACTATTTTATACATGTTGAAATAACTACTATTTACCTGGAGTTGGTATAGTTTTTCCAGTATGGCGGGAATAAGCAAGACATCATTCACACTATCTCTAGTCAAATAAAACTTGCTTAATTCCATCATTCTGTATAGACCATTGTAAAGCAAGCCCATCTTATAAGCCATTCGATTGGTGTTAGCAGTAGTTTCAATGTATCAACAGTAATGAAAAAAGTAAACCGCCTTCAAGCAATAATCCAGCGACTTTTGACTTTTTTTACTTTTCTTTTGACCAGCTTGTTTAGCCTCAGAGTGTGGCTCCATCCATAGGACAAAGTCAGAGATCATCACCTATACGAACCTACGATTGGGACAAGTCGGTAGGTCACCCTTAAAACAAAGTTTGTTAATAATTTATTGTTTAATTTTAATATTACACACCATTCGTATTTTGTATCTCTTGTTGGTGTAATGATACAGCTGTTGATGAATGGGCGTATTCAAATTAGATTTGCTTTCTTTCAGGGACGCATGGCTAAAAAATCTACCAACAAGAGATATCGCCGCCTTTTTTTTCCTTGGCCACTGGCCGAAATTCTTAAGCCATACAACTTGGCATTTGCTTCATCTTTATTCATATCGTAATTTTGTAATATTCTATTTACTTTATAGCAAGTATTAAACAATTTTTCATTCAAGGGATTGAAGTGTTTCTTCACATGCAAATCGTTGACTACAGCATTTTTTTTTGGTCCAAAGTCATCTTATAAAATAGACTTGGTTGAGAGGTAGAAAATATGAATGGCAAGGACCTATTGATCTAATTTAGTAAAATTATCAACAAGCAAAGAATTATAATAATAGAATAACCTACAAAACACGACAGTCTGATAGCGTCTTCATTTTCTGTACACCATGGATCGTTTCTTCATGGAATCAGTTAGCCACATCTGTCATGTTTGTTGCATTCAATTAGTTATAGCTTTAATAACGCTATTAAGTCAACAACTGGTGAATTAGATTCTTTGCTGAAAAGAAGTAAGGAGTAATATTAAAATAAGACGTATGTGTCTTTTATAGGAAGAGAATCTATGGCTGTTATTTGCATTAGTGTCGCCGGTGTGGTTATTTGTCAATGCTGTCAGCACTCCTCATCAGATGCGATAGGGGAATGTCAAGTAAAATGTATGCTCTACTGTATAGAGTTTTATAATGATTCATATCAAACACGTCAAGCCTTACTTTAAAGAAGTTCAATAGTCTCATCGATATAAATATATATTTTTTCCCCTAGTTTTAACTTGGGTCTACTACAAAGTCAACCAATGAGGAATGAAGAATGGTGTTGTCCTTAAAATGACCACCTTAAAATAATTCATGCAGCCAAAAGGAATCCTTTTTCAACTCAGGAACACTTTTCAAAGTCACAATGTAAACAAACTATAAAAGAAGGCTCTCATTACAGCCCTTTTCTTTCTCTCTCCACACTCGAACTCTATAGTTTGCCCCATTCCGAGATTGAAGGGATGTTCCTAGAGCATCTTGGATGTTGAAGTACCGGGTAGCTGGTCTTTTGCCTCTTCGGAGGTGAAGCAGGAGTTCTTATTTTTCTTCTCTGAAGCAATATGCTTTCTTTTTATTATTAGAATTAATCTGAATGATAAGCCAATGTTATTTATAGTCAAAAACAAGTCAAACAGAAAAAAATTAAAAGTTGCTTTTGCCAAAGTATTAAGTGTAACACCGGCGAATCTTGGTGCTTTTAGCTATCTGTTTCTCTCTCTTTTTCTCTTACGGTTCTCACTGTAGCTAATTTATAAGTAAATATAGTTATTAGGTTTCATAGTTTCTGGTCGTATAAGATTCTACTGTCTCTCTATGAATTAGACCTCAGCACATAAGACTACGCCAGATGTTTTCAGTTTGTTGTCAGACAATGTTAATCCAGGACTTTTTCATAAACAACAATTCTTCTTTCAACCTTGTAATTATTAAAGATTAACTCTTCACTGTTTTATAATTTTTCCAAGGGCTTCTTTGAGGACTTAGCTTCAACGCGGAAAAAAGGTAAACATCACAACTCCCTCCTGTTAAGGTGGAGAAACTGCTGTAACGCATCGATCCATTAAGGAAAGCGCCTACACTATTCCCATGTCAGTACTGGTTTGAGGAAATTACAGCGATGGCCTACCTTTTGGGAAATCATTACTCCATGTGAGGTTTATACAGCAGAATCTAACCAAGAATATGAAGTTTCATGCGTATAGTTGGAAAAGTTCATGCTCATTATTAGAGGCTATAAAACAGGAACTAACCTGATGTATGCAACAAGAAGTGTAAAGTAGTTTGCAATTGTACGATTGATGATCATTAACGGCAAAGGTAAGGCATTATAACTACCAAAAAAAAAATGATGTATTTCTGGTATCAGAGGGACACTAGAGGGCGTCTTACACTCACCCAATGCTGTCAGCATTATCTGGATTACATAGTCCAGAAACTGTTCCTCATGTGTAAGTAAGCAGATGATGCAGAGCAGTAATAAAAGCATTAAGCAGGAGGACTGGGTGTTTAGGTGCAATAAATTATTTGATATGGGCGACATAGCAAATGACATTCGTCCAGACTACATGTTTGTAATCATATCGTCGTATATGTATCCGCTGAGAAAAGGGCAGATATAATTATCGTAGTGTTACACTGTCATTAGATTATGTGAATGTTAAAATACTCAATAAACAAAGTTTATGCTCTAACAGAAAGGTCATCTCAAGCAAGTCTATTCTTGGAATCATTCAAATAGAATGTGTTTATTTCTTTGGTATTTATTTATGACAAAAGTAAGAATAATCACTTTTCACTGCTACATGGATAGCATAAACATGCAAGAAGGGTGGAGGAAGAGGATATCATAAATAATTACAATTCGTGAGCTTTGCGGAAGTTCTCGCCAGCATAGATAGCATTGGAACCCAATTGTTCTTCAATACGAAGCAATTGGTTAAGCTTAGCCAAACGTTCACTTCTACAAGGAGCACCAGTCTTGATTTGACCAGTACGAAGACCAACAACAAGATCAGCAATTGTGGTATCTTCAGTTTCACCAGAACGGTGGGAAACCATGACACCCCAACCAGCCTTTTGTGAATCCAAGGCGGCTTGGATAGATTCAGTCACTGTACCGATTTGATTTACCTTCAACAAAAGAGCATTACATGCCTTCTTTTCAATAGCAGTAGCAATACGCTTAGGATTAGTAACAGTCAAATCATCACCAACTAGTTGGAAGTCTGAGGTTTCCAAAAGGTGAGTCCAGTTTTCCCAGTCATCTTGTTCGAAAGCATCTTCAATAGAAACGACTGTCAAGAGAGATAAAATATTAAGTATCAGCATTTATCTTTTTTTTTTGATTCAAAACTTACTTGGATATTTTTCAGCAAAGGACTTGTAAAGCTCAGAAAGTTGTTGACCAGTGATACGGTCGTCAGGGTTAGAGTTGGGGTTCTTGAAGTCCAAATCGTACTTGCCATCAACATAGAACTCACTGGCAGCACAGTCCATGGCGATCTTGACCTTGCCTGTATAACCGGCCTTTTCGATGGCAGTTACCAACAATTCGAGGCCTTCAGCATTGTCTTGAATGTTGGGAGCAAATCCACCTTCGTCACCAACGTTGGTAGCATCTTGACCATACTTTTCCTTGATAACGCTCTTTAATGTGTGATAGACTTCGGTACCAATCTTCATGGCTTCAGCAAATGAGGAAGCACCAGTGGGCATGATCATGAATTCCTGCATAGCCAATTTGTTGCCAGCGTGGGAACCACCGTTGATGACATTGAATGAAGGAACAGGCAAGACAAAAGGCTTCTTGGAACCAGCCAAGTCAGCAAAGTGAACATACAAGGGCACTTCCTTTTCAGCAGCACCAGCTTTGGCAACAGCAAGGGAGACACCCAAAATGGCATTAGCACCGAGCTTGCTCTTGTTTGGTGTGCCATCTAAATCAAGAAGGAATTGATCAATAGCCTTTTGATCGACAACACTCAATCCAGACTTGACAAGAGCAGGGCCAATAGTCTTGTTGACGTTTTCAACAGCCTTCAAAACACCTATGTACCATGTTAGTATACACCGCGTACTGTGCGGGGCGTTTGTTTTACGCGTGTTTATTGATTTACCTTTTCCACAATATTCAGTCTTCACCTTATCACGAAGTTCAAGTGCTTCATGGATACCAGTAGAGGCACCAGAAGGAACGTCAGCACGGAAAGTTCCCTTTGCAGTAGTGACTTCAACCTCAACAGTAGGATTACCGCGGGAATCAAAGATTTGACGAGCGTGAACTTTGGTAACAGACATGCTTAAATTCGAGAAAAAAATGTTTGTAAAGAAAAGAAGAAGAAAAGAAAAAATGACTGTAGAATTTAAATAGTTTCTGTGTGTCGATGATGATATATGAAGGGAACTTTCACATGACACAAAGCGCTTCAGGCGTGTTTCTCCGATGGTGTGTTCCCTTTTCGTCTCATCCGGTCCGGAGGAGACTATTCGGTCATTCAAAGGCTTCCTGATGAAGAGGGAAACGTAATAAAACTGCCACTGCGTCCCTCTTCAAGTAATGGGTAATATCGGCTCCCCTTCTTTTTGGAAGGGGGTGAAAGACGCGTATTCTGAAGATACAACCTTGATTCCAGCGATGTTGGAGAGAGCTATTAGACAAACTTGCCGAGATCAAAATTTAAGTTCATAAAGTATTCAAACTAATACGTCATTGATGATACTGCTTGTTGTGGAAGAGCACAAGGGTACCGTAACCATCAAAAGGTATTGTCTCCCATTAAGTGAAGGGTGAATGACCATGCTCGTAAGATATTTTATAACTGTAAACAGTTGCCACAATGAACTAATGTATGGATTAGCCTTTATTCATATTCATTTAATTCAAAGTTTAATGAAACCAGACTCAGTATCCCATTTACGCTTTAACGACCGGTGTTCAAGCCATGCAAGCTGTTCAATTCATACAAGGCTCGAATTATATTCTTTCAGCTGCACAGTTCTGACATTCAATTACCACACAAAGATCAACATCATCTCTTGATGAAATACAGTGAGAAAATATGATGGAAAAGGCTTGTTACTATACTCGTTCAATAGAGTACAAACTTCCCTCTCTCTTTCCTTTCTCTACCCCCTTTTTTTTCGGATCAAAAAGGATGCTAACCTCTCTATTTTCTAGCTTCCGAAAGCTACGGGTAAAATCGCGCATAATTTGACTATTGTCATACTTTGGTAAGTTTATTTACATGCTCTTCCTTTGCTTTGATATCCTTTCGGCTCTATATAAAATTCCATCAATAACGCTAGCTACAGTGAAAATACCACCGATGATAGCGCATATATTTGTCAAGTAAGTTGCCAAAGACATCTTTGTTTCTGAGTAGATGATTCGCATAGGTGAATGGTCTAGCATGAAGAAAACTCCAGGAAGCCCTCCAAAATAATTGACTACGTGATCCTGTTTGCTAACAGAATATTGGAATGTTCTAATTCTCTTTTTGTTCAAAAAGTGGAATTCTGTTGGTACAATCTTCAAAAAGTACTGATACATCATTGCAGCTACAATCAAATAAGTAAATACAGTGTGCTGGTCGTCATATTGTACTTACCATTGGCAGATCCCCATTTCGTATTCTCAAGTGGATGAATCAATTCGTTTGATTTCGTTCTCTTTTGCTTTTCTGAGTGATATTCGTGTTGACCAAACTGTAAATGTTTAATAAAATGCATAAAGTTTTGGTTTTGGTCATTGTGCAGGAATTGGCTCATATCATGAATATGTGATCCGCCTTGACTAAAGGCTTTACCAGCAGAGAAATGGAAATTGCCACGAATCTTGTTGACTGATATAGTTCCGTGCATTCGACAGCCTTCCTTTGCTTGAGCCTGTGCCTTTTCTTTCCAACCTTCTCGAATACACTGTAACAAAATGCATTACTATATACAGTTTCCCCCCTTTTTTTACCTTTTTTGTTTACCTGTTCAAAATTATCTGGGTCTGTGCTCCAGCCTACATCAGCATAAGCGCGTTGTACTTCTTCACATGAGTTACAGCATTCTTCTTGTGGTTTGGCGCCGTAACAAGGTCCACAATAGTTGTCGGGCACTTCAGAACTATGTTGTCTTGCTTTTTTGGCTGCACTGTTGCTTAAATCTAACACACATTGATATTAGACTTTCTATATAAACACTTGAATCTCCTTACCGTTTGATTTCTCAGTTAGGATAACCCTACCCTCGGGATCTAACCTTTCCTTATAAACATCATGATCATAATCAGCAACATGTTCTCCACT